>JAQFZH010000234.1:0-40608 GCA_034695485.1 Entomobrya nivalis
GGTAAAGAGGAAAGCGGGGTATTACATTGCCCCAAACTAACAAAGTAAAAAGAGAAAAGACGCTCTGGCTCGGGACAACACCTTTGATGAAACTAAATGCCTATGGGTTCTCCATAATAAATTTGAACCAATGCTGGTTTATACAAGTTCTCATAATAGATTTATTAGGAGCTTTTATTTCAATATACAAATCTGCTTTTAAATCTATAATATTTAATAAGTGTGAACACGCGCGGCAACTTCAACCTGTTTTCTGACCTTAAGCGTACTGATAAAATATTTAATAAGTTTTGTGGTCGCGTTGAAGTATTGGAATAATTTCACGACTTGTGAACGATTACCAGATGATACATTATTTAAATCATTTTTGACAAAACAAGCACATTACCTTATAATGCTTACGGAGTAATTACAGAAAATAGCAAAATTATGATGTGATGTTATTTTGTTTTATTTCCTACAAAGTAAGCTTGAACGTCGAGTAAACCACGTGGTTTAAAAATCTTTGTTTTTTACAAACAAATGCCTGTAAACATCTCGCAAAAAAATAAACAATTAAGCTTACAAGTGTCTTACAAAAATTGGATTCATAAGTATCACATGTTGAGTAATAAAATATAGTTATTTTCCCATGCCGTTGGTCTAACAATTTTCTTTTCAAATTGTATCAATTTGTAATAAATTTGTTTTTTGCTGATTAGTACTATCAAATAATTAGTTTACTGGCTAGCTGAGAACTACATTTTGTGATAAATATTTTGTACTACTTAGATGGCATTCCTTTTAAAACACTTCTCTAAAAAGGAAAGCTTAATTGACATGTTTGTTTAAAATGTTTTTTCTAAAAAGATTGTTTTGATATTTAAATTGTATTCAAGTCAACAGTACTGATGTTTCCCAAATTTCTGATTAGATTGGTTATTCACATCAAATTACTAAAATTCAATGATGTTTACAAGAACTTGTTTCATCATCATCAAATCACCATTACATACCTCAATGTTTCTAAACCAATTTCTATAGAGAACGGTTCCCATATATATCTTTACAAACTGTGTATTAAACACTCATTTATTCCCAAAATGGTATTTTTCCATTTAAAATTGAATTCATGGTAATTCTGTTGCTTATATCCGGAAAATTTAATTCGGGAATGACTAACACGACCACAATATATTTAAAAAATATTCCATCTGAAAATTATTCATTAAGAGTTAAGTTTAGTATTTGGGGCTAATGCAATTATTCCAAGGAATTTATAGGGTTTCCCAGATTGATTGATTGATTATTTATTTGTTCTCAAAGGACATTTTAAGGCACTAGGCACATAGAGCTACACATCGTCATCATTATCATCATCAATTACATATATATGAGAACTTGCATAAATTAAACAACAAATCGTATTCATCACTGTGTTTTTCCCAACTTCTAGACAGTTAACACAAGCATATTTGGCTTACGCGTTAAAATGGATCCTAGCTTATTTATTGTTTACCCTTAGATAAAAAATAAATCCCTCGCATTAATAATCTTGACCAAAATTTAACAGTTGGTTTATAGCTATTTTTACACATATTCTAGACGATTGTTTTTTTAAATGCTTAACGAATTTAGTTCGTCTAAAATTCAGAAGAAATAAAGTTGACGAATATTAAGTTAAAAAATTCTGACCGAAAATACCATATTAAAGACACGGACAACGGAATAAACCATTAGAGCATTATTCATTCATTAACTTTGCTGGACAGTTGAAGGTTACCACACTTTAATTGCCATTTATTTCTCAAATAAAAACAAAATGTTGAAATAAATTATTTACAAATAAAATAAATTGTATTCGAAAAAAGTAAATTATTGAAGTGATCATGACGCATAATTTCATAATGGTCAATTGTAACAGATTGGACCATTTTATTACTGATGAAGCAAGCCCAGCTATTTGGATAATTTAATTGGATTTCAGAGTTTCTCTTCTTCCCAAACAAATAAAACATCATTATCTTTTTTTAAATAGCATATATTTTTAATCTTTAAATTTAAATAAATTAAATTCGGCTCGAGGTTTAGCTAACAATATTTAAGGAATATGGGTATGTTTTAACATAATTGTTACATAAGCAATTGAAAATTTGTACGTATTGTGGTCAACACTATTAGCTTGTATTATAACCTGGAAAGCTAGAGTATTTCAGAAATTTTGTAACCCGAACAGCAGATTCCTGGAACACCTTTTTCATGTCAAAAAGCTACCATTATCCAACTACAAATTTCTATTTGCTCATGGATATTTGCAACAAAGCTGATATTTGAATAGTTAAAATTTGTTTTTCCAGACGAGTTATGTAGGATTACGAAGTTATAACTAATTAAAATTACATAACTGTCTGAGAAAAAATACAATAACAAATATTATTAAAATATTGTTATTCTGGAAATTACACCTTAATTGTAATACAAGCATTTATTGTGTGCATTTAGTTCTTCAAACTAAGCCTTACTGAGCTGAAACACAAAAAAAAGGTTATCACTTAGCTTTGTTCATCATTTTCAATAATTTTCACGCGAAAAGAATGTCATAGAATTTCAAGTCAAATTCTATTAAATATGTTTGCCGTGTTAGATAAAATATGTGTAACCTTTTACATTTACAAATAAAAGCTTTTAATAATTAATGTAGCGTTTCCTAAAAAAGGACAAAATAGATCATGTTCTGTTTATATTTTCCCAATAAAACTCAAAAGGTTGCATACCGTGAAAGCATCATGTTATACCGACGTTTTGAAATTTTGTAATAACGCGAACGCTGCAATAAACCAATATATTCGGAAAGTTTTTCTTAATACGCAAATTAAATACATATCAAGGCAAATAAATGTTAAATATTCTGTTCTCCTACAGTTTTACTTTCGCTAAATCAAAGCCCATATAATTAACATTTAGTATTCTATTCAATACAATTTAAGTGACAAACTTTTTTTTTTAATGTCCGTAGATGTTTGACGGTTTTTGCGTTCCATGAATAAGAAGTCCAACGAATAAAATTTCTCATCAGAATTATAGATTTCTTTAATACACTCAACACAATCTTTACAAAAGTTTACATTAATTATAAAACCGTGAAAATGTTGGTTGAAACAGGAATACTACGAGAAATGAGTCAAATACTAGTTTTAATTGGAAGATGGAACATACTACAATTCCAATATCCATATCATCTTAAGATTAATTGTAAAAAACAAGTTTACACATTTGGAGTTAATGCTTTATTTCTTCAATCTCACTGGATATGGCTCTGTTTTATCTTACTGATTGCCGTAATATTTGGATCAATTAGAGCTTGTCTTGATGCCACTAAAGTTTTCGATAGAGCAGCTGTCCTATTCTTCTTGATTTTTGCTCTAATGTTCATATTAACTACATGTTTTCACAAAATCGAAGCAAACAACTTTTGCTATTTTATCAACCAACTAATTAAACTCGAAACCATGAATAAATTCTACGATGGTTTTAGCAATAATCAAAAAATCACAAGAAATAAAGATCGACATAGCCAAACGGTTTTGCTTGTCTCAAGATTAATCACATTCACTCTTTTAGCTCACAGCGTGCTTTACGCCATTGGTTGTGGGATATGGCCAGCTGTTCCCTGGAATTTAGTTCCCTCAAAAATATATCAGTCGATTACCAGTAAAACCGCCACAATTTTAAGTGAAACTTTAAAACGCTGTTTACTTGCCTTGTATTTGTACGTTACAATGCGAATCCTCACTAATAGCGCAACGATAAATATCGTCATCAACTTTTTTATTCCAACTTACTGGTTTTGTTTAAGTTTGAAAGTGCTTCAAGAAAAAATTTCACAAGCTCGTTTAAATGACCAACTAATAAACTACGTTAAAATTTACCAACGTATAAATATACTTTGCATCATTTATAACAGCATTCATCGCAAATCTATAGCTCTTGCCATGATCATCGGTACAATTGTATGTTTTGCAACTCCAGCGTTTATATTGATATCTCGATCAAGTCAGATATACTTTAGTGCTGTGTTTATATTTGTTAATTTATTAGAGATTGGTGTAGCATTAACACTAATATGTTTTTACTTTGCCGCAATATTTAACAAAATAACTTTGAAAACGTTGTCAAAGTTTAAAAAGAGTGTTGGCATCATTCACAAAACTTCGAAAATAGGACCATCTGGTTTATTTACACATCCTTGGAGTCATAAGGTTATTAGCCGTATGTTGAATTCGTTACCTTCCCTAAAAATTCGGTTTTTACACTCTAATTATTTTGATCAGCTAACACCACTGGTATTCTTCAAATTTTCACTTAGATTGGCCATAAATCTTACACTATTAGAGAAATAATACAACGTCCTCATAAAATATTACTACAATTTTAATTGTATAAGTATGGGTTTAAAAAATCGATAAAATATCGCCCTCTTAAAATCATAACTGATTTTTGATAGCTTTTAGTATGATTTTGCAATCAGCTTACAAAAGGCGTCTTCGAGGAAGACACGACAAACTAATTAATGCAGGAAATGTGTTCAAGTTCAGTTTATGCGACGGAAATGGTAATATAAGCTGCCTATAAAGAACACAGTTGTATAATAAACTTTACTTATATTGTATTAGTATTAAATAATGAAGTTGTTTTGTTCGGTTTAGACAAACGATTAAACATATCGGTTTGGTATAGAATGGGAAAATTGTTATTTGGAAGAGCTAAGCAACAAAATAATAAATGGTTTTTTATAATGGGTTAGGTCACGTTGAATTTATGGCAATTTTTTTCTAGTTTAAATCACAAGAAACGTCAAAGTGCAAATAAATTTAAGATGATGTCCTTTACAAATGTTTATATACTTGGCTTACATGGACACGATTTTAAGCCCAAGCTTGTCAACTTCAACTCCAATTTCATGACACAGAATTAAGCAGTTTGATCGGCCACCTTTCATCCCCCCCACTTTAAAAGCCTTCGCAGGATATTTAGCAGTATGCTTAAATAAGATTAGGACTTCCTTAATAAAAATGCCAGAAAATATAAAGCAGTTTGACATTTTAACTGATCGTTTTAACTAAAATATTGTACCATCCACATAACGCTATTTAACTCTATATTTGGACATAATGTATGCACAAGGCACCAACATTTTCCTGTTGAAGTTTGACAAAAGGTCTTGAATATTTAATTGTCTTCTTTTAGCCAGAAAATATAATGTCACCCACTTTAGTTATCTCGATCATTTTGAATATTTTACCTGTGGAAAATTCCAGCAACTTTTACATATGTATACCTTGGCAACTTCTGATATTAAATTCAACAAAATATTGATAAGCCACTTTGGTGGAATATGAAAAAACACTTAATTTTTAGTCACAATTTTTTTGTACACGTCAGTTTCTGTCAGTCGTTCAATTCAACACAATTTACCCAAATCTAGTGGTTTACAAAAACAGCAAAAATGTTAATCTCCACAAACCTGATATTCGATTTACAACAAATTTCCAAAGTTGTTGAAAGTCTGAATCTACTTCCATTTCATTATCCATACAAGATTGACATTAATAAAAAGGAAAATATTTACAAGTTTTCGGTCAATCCTACATTTTTGAAAAACGATTGGATTTATCAAATCATTTTACTAGCTATCGCAGCACTTATGGGAATTTACAAAGCTTTCCGTGAAACTACATCTTTATTCGACCAATTTGTTACTTTATTTTTCGTGTTTTTTGCAATATATTTCATTATTTCGGCTTGCTTCCATAAAAAAGAAGCCTTGAACTTTTGCAGTTTTCTAACTCGTTTAATTAGTTTTGAGGCGGAACTATTTAACAATTTTTCGGATAGCCAGTACTACCGTTATGAACGTGTATACTGGGAAAAGGACAAATCTCGAATATTTGTAAAGCAATTGGCTAAACTAATCACAGCTGCGCTCCGGAACCACAGTTTATTACAAGCCATGTCATGTGCTTTGGTTCCTAATGTTGCATGGAATATAGTGCCATTAGCCGTATTTAGTTACTTTGATAATTTTCTTGCTACCAATTTATATTTCGTACAAATTTTATTTGTACTTTTTAAACGGGTCATTCTTTTTCTTTATACGTATGTAACATTAAGAATATATCTTAACTTTGCCATAAATAATTTGATAATAGACTTGTTCATCCCTACATTTTGTCTAAGTGCATCTTTAAAAGTTTTACAAAGAAAATTAACATTTTCCAAATCTTCTGAAAGTCTACTTAACACTGTGCAACAATATGAACAACTACAGCTCCTTTGCACAATTTACAACAATATTAATCGAAAAGTTTTCCTACCAGTTATCATACTTGGAGGAGTAGTTTGCTTTTCAGTGCCCGCGTGTATTCTAATTTCTGGATCATCATCAATGGACTTTAGTGCTATTATAGTTTTTGCTAATTTAATGTTTCTCGGCATTGCTACTTTTCTAGTCTGCTTTTATTTTGCTGCAACACTTAACAAAATGAGTATATTTACATTAGCTAAATTTAAGAGAAGTTTGGTATATTCGCGAAAAGTTACGTCAGGATTTAAAGGTTTAGCATTAGTACATGAACTATCTAGGAGAAAATTGATCAGAAAATATTTGCGTTCTTTGCGTTCCCTGAAAATAAAGTTTTTCTATTGTAATTATTTTGACCGAGCAACTCCATTCATGTTTTTCAAACTATCTTTAAGATTAGCCATCCATCTTACGTTGATAAACCAATAAATTATAGTAGAGATCATAAGGTTTTCAATATGCATCTACTTTAATTAGCAAAACATTTGCTTATGTAGTTTTAAGCGTTAAATGTATGAAAACCATTATAGACTTTTAATTTTACTGCAGACTTGACTGTATTTAAACGTATAAAACGCGTTCAAAAGTCAGAAGTTGTACAATAAATATTTATTTGATACTGAACAAACTTGAAACTGGAAAATTCTTGTGCAATAGACCTTTCAGGCCGCATTTCAGGAAACAAGTTATCAATAAAACCAGAATTACATGTTTCGCAACACCCGTGTTTATGTAAATAACTGAATTACGTCAGAAATATTCTAAACTTGTTTTAGATTTCATTAATATATTAGAGGTTGGTAAGACGTTTAGATTTATATGTTCTCAATTTGCTGCAATACTTAACAGAAAGTGTTTGAAAACGCTGGCTAAGTTAAGGATAAGTGTTGTGTTTATTTGAGATTTTTCAAAAAATCTAAAGTTTGTGCTTAGATTAGCAATGTATATTGCATTGCTAGAAGAATAGTGTAGGATTGCTTTTAGAACACTATAACTGCACAACATATACAAAATAATAATTTCATAGTGTATTATTTGCCAAAACCTAAAAACGGGCAGTATTGAGTTGTTCAGCTCAGGTATGTAATCACATGTTTAATAGTTCTGTTTTGCAAAATGTTTACAAAAGTGTGACTCCATATAACAAGAGAGACATTTGCATTAAAGTTTATTTTGGCTGATGTTTGCGCTTAATTATCGTGACCAAAACAATATATAAGTGGTCCTATAACAAAGCTTTCCAGGAAAAATTACCCTCTAATGTATTTGTTGAATAATTAAGTTGTTTTTTCGGTTATATACGAATGAGTAAATATTATTGATTGCTAGAATCATTCTAATATCTCAACAAATAAAATACATAGTCAATTTTTTGGCTGAAAACCACCGTTGTTTTTTTTTCAACTCACAAATAGAATTTACATATATTTAAGTTAAGATGTCAAAACTTCTTACGAATATTTATTTGCATGTGTATGTGAAAACAGTTTGTCTTGAACATCATATTATATTTTTTTGGTTTTGCGTGCAACTGAATATTTGGATAAATTGGATTTAAACAGTTTATTTAAACCACGAACACACTTCATCTTTTCCAAATTCACGGTGCTAAAGTACCCCGGCACGCTACAGAAAAAATACTCTTCTTTTTATGGATACGTTACATTTTACATTACTGTAGAATATAATGTATGCAAAAGACATTGCTTTCATTTAGTTTACCATTATGTCCCGAATTATTAATCGTAAGTTTTAGTCTAAACAACATCAGTTATCTAAATCGTTCTGAATAATTTAATCCTGGAAACTTACAACCTTTTTTGGACATTTTTTTTTGGTAATTTCTGATTGTGTATTCACCAAAATATTCATTAGCCACTTTCATCGATTGCAAAAAGTCATCTATTTTTGTCCAAATTCATTTGAACACGTATACTCTGAGTCAAGTCGGACATTCACACTAGTACATTTAACCAAGCAACATACGAGAAAAATAAGAAGCGAGAATGTTAATTTGTACTAACCTCATATTTGAAATACAACAAATTACCAGACTTGTGGAAAGTTGGAACCTACTTCCACTTCACTCTCCGTACCAAGTCTATATTGATAAAAAAGAAAATAATTACAATATTTCAGTGCATCCTTCGTTTTCGAAAAAGGATTGGATTTTTGAAGCCCTAATTTTAACTCTTGCTGCTATCTTCGGAATATATAAAGCTTGTTTTGAAAGCAAATCAGTACTCGACCGATCTGTTATTTTATTTTTTGTATTTTTCGCAGTTACATTCCTTGTCACAACCTGTTTTCATAAAATAGAAGGTAAAAACTTTTGCAGTTTTATGAATCGCTTCATATCATTTGAGGCTCGAATGTTTGATATCTTTGCTGATAATCAATACTACCGCTTTGAATGCTTGTATTGGGAAAACGATAAAAATCGATTATTGGTTAAGCACACTTCCAAATTAATTACAGTGGCTTTAAGAAATCATGGCATGGTACATGCTTTATCTTGTGCCCTAGTTCCTAGCGTTTCTTGGAACTTAGTGCCGCTAACAGTTTTCGAATATTTTTCAATCAATACCGACACCTATTTGGTTTATTTATTTGTAGAGTTTCTTAAAAGAGTTGTACTTTTTATATACATTTACGTAACATTACGGTTATACACAAACTGTGCAACGGTTAACTTGTTAGTGAGCGTGTTCATTCCAACATTTTGTTTGGCTGCATCCCTAAGAGTTTTACAAAGGAAACTTACATTTACCAAATCATCGGAAGTTATCCTGGAATCTCTGCAGCAATACATACAACTTCAGCTTCTCTGCACTATTTACAACAATATTCATCGTAAAGTATTTGTACCCCAATCAATTCTTGGTGGAATTGTGTGCTTTTCAGTTTCTGCATACATTTTAATTTCATTTTCATCTTCGATTCATTTTAGTGCAATTTTAATTTTTACAAATTTAATTGGAGTGGGCGTAACAGCCATAATTGTTTTTCATCATTTCGCTGCAATGTTAAATAAGATGAGTGTTACAACATTGGGCAAATTTAGGAGAAGCTTAGTGTACTCAAGGAGAGAGGCTTCTGGTTTCAAAGGTTTAGCGTTACTGCATGAACTGTCTAGAAGAAAGCTGATCAGGAAACACTTGCGGTCTATGAGCACATTAAAAATAAAGTTTTTGCATTGTAACTATTTCGATCGTTTGACTGCACTGGTGTTCTTCAAGTTTTCAGTGAGATTCGCGATACATCTTACATTGATAAATAAATAGATTGAAGGTACAATATTTTTATATTGGAGTAGATGTTTGGTTTGCGAAATTGTCTTGTTGAACAGTTGAGAGTTTACTCTATTATATAAAATTTTAACTTTTCGTGTAAATCCCGCAGCATTACTTTGTTATTCTGACTGAAGAAAACTATGAACTTCGTTTAATTTAATTATCATGTTTATTTTGTTAACAATAATTTACTCTGTTACAATTTTAATTTTAACACCTATTGGCACTTGTATTAAGCAGTACATTTATTCCCTTTGAATTATTTTGTTTCACAATTTTAAAATGTTTATGGAACAAAAACTGATATTTAAAAAATAACTATTATAGTTAGCTATAAAAAAATGTAAATTACTATTATTAGAACTCTTAAGGTATATATATCTGCTAAAATACTTGTCCAAAACATTACCCTAATCATATAAACATTTACATTGCATCAACATAACCAATTAAAAGGGTAAATACAACAGTAAGTTGTAATATATTACAATTTTTCTGTACACGTATTTTATGTCATAACATGACGCAAATTTAAACCTTGAATATTTTGCATTGTTTGAACAAGATTAAAGTCAGAAAATTTTGCGGAATTTAGAAATTAAGTTTTATAAATAGAGACATGACAAAAAAAAATTATACAAAACTCAAGAAATTTTTACATCCTACAACATTGTTATTTGAATATTTTCCTTCCTAACTTTAATTACTAGTTTTACTCAGGCATAACCATTCGGTTGCGTGTGCAATAAATTCAGCAAGCCATATTTGATTAAGAATATAAGATTTTATTCGAAGTTATGTGCAGTCTTCAAAGTCTCGTAACTAAGCTTACTTGTAAATAATACATAAGGTATTTCACAAGACCCGCAATCATTTCACAAACATGCCATGACGTCTGGGATGGATTCCAATCAAATATTAATATAGATTGACTTGCTTGGCAGTAGCTCACCCAGTTAAATTGGCTTTCTATTAACTATTTATGGTACTTCTATTCCCTTGCCTGCACAGATATCCTCCAATATGCTGACTTTCCACATGAAACCATATAAAGTATTAATTGCTATCATTTCAGCAAAACGTGTATCAAAAAGATTAAAGCGAACCAGCAGTTAAACTGTACAACAAGTTTACCAACGTAATACACAAAACCGATTAACTCGACGACTTCAATCAAATACCAAAACCCACATATTGAACACGCTACAGTTAATACTTCGCTAGCAATATAAGTGTATGCGACGTAGACTTAACTCTGGTTATTTCTCGTTCGACTTTTGATCACACAAGCCATTATTTTTCATTTATTTGCTTTAACAAGTCTCTTTCCAAGTTCCCAGTTGTGTGAGTGCACTATCGCGTACTAGTTTACTCTATAAAAATGCTTACCGCTACTAACCTAATCTCTGAAATAAAAATACTCTTATTTGTAGTCAACCTTTGGAATGGTATACCCATACACTATCCTTTTAAAGTAGCCGCCATATCTACGTCTCAAGTTTACCAGTTCTCAGTCAGTTCTAAATTTCTTAAAACTCATTGGCGATACATTTGTCTTGTGCTTGGTTTCGCTTCGATTTTTGGAACTTTGCGTGCTGTTTTTGATAGCAAGTCATTATCCGACCGCATTACAGTATTATTTGTGACATATTTTGCAATTCTGTACGTCATAAGTCTGTTTTTTCAAAGGGCTAACGCAGAAGATCATTGTGAATTCATGAATCAGCTAATTCACTTTGAAAGAAATAGTGCCAAAATTCATAACAAGGAGGACAAAATTTATTGGTCAAGCCAGCGAGACACCAAAATCGTGAAATGGATCATTCGAATATCCACGTTAGCTCTGTTAAATCACAGTTTATTATACACGTTGACTTGTGCTTTAAATCCTGATGTTTCTTGGAATATAGTGCCATCTTTCGTTGTAAAATATTTAACGAGTTTACTGGGGAGTAAATATTTAGCACAATTTTTATTGATTCCTTATCTTTACATTACAATACGGATTTATACTAATCTTTCTTCAATAAATATATTACTCAATTTACTTATACCTACATTTTGTTTGAGCAAATCCCTTTCACTAATTTCGAAAAAATTAAACGAATCTAAATATTCGAGTAAAAGTGTAATACATTCTTTACGATTATATCAGCAAGCACAGCTACTCTGTATATTTTACAATAATGTGCATCGGCGGATTTTAATTCCGTTGTTGATATTATCAGGTATCCTAAGCTTTTGTATACCAGTCTTTGTAATAACGACTAGAATTAATCAACTGGGTTTTACGGCAGTGATAATATTTTCGAACTTGATTGGAATAAGTTTTAGTTTGATTTTGGGATGTTTTTACTTTGCTGCGAATCTGAATAAGCAGAGCCAATCTTTGATATCGAGTTTTAAAAGTAAACTGATAGAAATAATGGATTTGGACGCTATTCAAGTATTAATTTTGAGAAAGAAGATACGAGCAATGTATCCATTAAAAGTGAAATTCCTTCACGCAAATTATTTAAATAAAGTAACTCCTTTGGTTTTTCTAAAGTTTTCGACTACGGTTGCTGTTAAGCCAATATTGCTTGACTGACAGCATTATAAAATGTCTTCAAAATGTGATTTCCTTAAGCCAAAGGTCTTTGTAATTTTTTTTAGATGTCTGTAAAGCTACAACACGTGAATGCTTATGTTAAATAGGTTACCTTAAAAAACTTAAAGTGGTCTGGAAGCATGGAATAGATAACATAATTTAGGATGTGCCATTAATTTACTAAACCTGGAAAGTATGTAAAGGTAAATAATATAGCGTTTGACCTGATTTTGTATGCATTGCCTTAACTGTAAAATAATTTGACTTTTAAAGAATGAAAACTCGATATTTAAAGGAAACACAAAGTGATATTTTGGCAAGTCAATAGAACAATGTTTGAGGCCAATATTCAGTTTTTACTAAACTGTGGTCGAATTTATCTTACATGATGCGTTTTTCTCATATTCAACGTACGTATTGCCTTATATACGATTCACGAGTGTTGTATATTTTGCTTGCAATCTATACATTTTAAAAGTTCCGCCTAATTTGCAAAACGGTAAACCCACCATAATTGTACTAAAAATGCATTACCTACCTTTCACATGATATTTAATTAAAACTGTAATAACTCATATTTATTAGACCTGTTTCTTGATCTGTTCTAAACGCGACCGGATTCAAACCATTGTGGAGCTAGCTTAACTCACTCTTTTGCCGGTAGTTAGGTTTTATCGCTGTAATACTAACTTACCTATACTTTTAGTAGTCTATTTGTCATTCTGTTTTGCACAACATAATCCTGATATATGCCTAAATTCCAATGTTATGGAAAATTTAAGACATTAAACTGATATATTCTTTTAATATCAAACTTAAAAAATATATTTACACTACGAAGCCAGTGCTTTATTCATCATTAATAAATATCTTCTTTAATGGAAGACATTTAGAAAGCTACTGCTTGAATGGGTTGTTTTCTGAAACAGTTGCGTTATTTAAAATCCCGAGAACGAGAAAAGGGTTGTCCCAACTAACAGACAGGGAGATGAATGCTGTCAAACAATCAACTTATTGTTTGACCCATTTTGAGTTCAAAACTGGAAAGATATACAATTTAAAATGTAGAAAGTACAGTAAACCAAACCATAAACACTAAATTATTTACTGGCTTATATATAACGCTTCAAACAGTGTGAGACTTCGACAAAAAACGAAAAACCTTTCATTTGCAAAAACTCCACTTTTGAACTAGCTGAAGCACATAATGTCTTGCTTTCTAATATAAACTTCTACATTGTACGTGTTCATTGTGACTCAAAGTGGTTTATTGTTGAACCGTTGCAAAATGTTACTGTTACTTTAAGATTATACAAGCATGCATAATATTGAGTCGGCCCTTTTGTTAAAATATATGAAATATAAAATATTATAATAAATTGAGGCAATCCAATATACCATGGGTTTAATGTTTTGTCGATAAAATGTAGGATTCATTTCAACTTCGGATTTTAAGTTCAGAGTAAAATATAATTTTTCCTGTGTTAAACCCGAAAAAACTAAAGCCGTTTCTGAATTTTATTAATTTGTATCATGGATGAATATTTGGTTTTTCATGCAAAGATGAAATTTATACGTTGTAATTATTTTGATTGAATTCCTGCACTGTTTTTTTCAACTTATCAGTCATATTTGAAAAAAATATTACCTTGATCAAGTAATTGTCACAAAATGTATAATAATAGATGTTAATTGAAATTATCAACTTCTTTTAAAATTTGTTCAATGTCTGTTATATATTAAATGGAAAGTATTCACAATATTTTCAAATGTTCCTATTAAAAATTTAAGATGTGACATGAGTTTTGTGAGCGACTAATTTTGATTTCCATTTAAATTATTTATTTAAAATATGGTTCTGAATGATTTAGAAAAACAACTTACAAACTGATTTTGTTTATCCGAATTATTTACTTGAAAAGTTGAAGAAAGAGGAATATACGTTTTGATCATGCTCAAATAACTAGCACATTTACGTCATAAAAGCATGGGATAAAAATGAGAATAAGATATGTGATAATTTCACTATTCGATTTAACAGTTCAAATATTCCTCTTCATAATTACATATATTTAAGTCTATCTTCAGCCATAATGTAGGGGAAAGACACTATCGATTCCCCCTCCTATTTAACAAAAGGTCTTGAATGTTTAATCGTTTACTTTTGGCTCGAATATATAACTTCGCCCACTTTAGTTATCTCGATCATTTTGAATAATTACTATCTGTATATTTTCCTTATTTCGTTTGCCAATTTTAGTCAATTTCCGACTTGATATTCACCAAAATATGGATTTGCCATTATGGTCGATTACAAAAACCTCTTAATTTTGCCCTTATTCATTTGCTCACGTCTGCCAGTCGGTGTGGTGATTCACACAAGTTCATTTCTACGAACAGTACAAAGACTATTTCAAACAACGAAAATGTTGATCTGTACAAACCTGATATACGATTTACAGCAAATTTTTAGCATTGTTGCAAATAATAACATACTTGCAGTTCACTACCCATATCAAGTTTACATTGATAAAGCCTCGAATACTTACAGTTTTTCCGTCCATTTAAAATTCTTGAAAAACGATTGGCTCTATCAAAGCCTTATATTAGCCATCACAGTAATTTTTGGAATCTACAAGGCTATATTTGAAACTATATCCTTATTCGACCGATTTGTTACTCTGTTTTTTGTATTCTTTGCAATAGTTTTCCTTGCGACCACATTGTTTCATAAAAAACAAGCAATAAACTTTTCAAGTTTTCTAAATCGTTTAATTCAATTCGAGGCTGAAATATTTGATAACTTTGCTGACAGCCAATACTACCGTTGCGAGTGCATGTACTGGAAAGATAATAAAACCAGAAAAGTGGTAAATCATTTGTCTAAATTAATAACAGTGGCTTTAAGGACACACTGTGTACTTCATGGCTTGTCGTGTGCTCTTTTTCCTAACGTTTCTTGGAATTTAATGCCTTTAGTAGTTTTTAATTGTTTTGCTATTAGCACTGATCTTTACTTGGTCCAAATTGTATTCGAAATTTTTAAACGCGTTGTTCTATTTCTCTATATTTATGTAACTTTAAGAGTTTACACAAACTTTGCTACAACTAACATGTTAACATGTATGTTCATTCCCACATTTTGCCTAAGTGCATCTTTAAAAGTGCTACAAAGAAAGATACCCTATCAAAAATCGTCCGAAGTTCTACTTAAGTCTGTTCAACAGTATGGACAACTTCAGCTTCTTTGCAATCTTTACAATAATGTTAACCGAAAAGTACTAGTGCCGATTATAATTTTTGGAGGAATTGTCAGCATTTCGTTATCCGCATTTATTTTAATTTCGGGAGCATCATCAATCCATTTTAGTGCCATTGTAATTTTTGCAAATTTAAATGCACTGGGTGTTTCTACTATTCTCATTTGCTGTTACTTTACAGCGATACTTAATAAAGTTAGTGTTGTGACGTTGGCTAAATTTCGGAAAAGCTTAATATACTCAAATCAAGGTACTTCTGGTTTTAAGGGAATAACAATAATAAATGAATTCTCTAGAAGAAAACTAATTCGAAAATATTTGCGTTGTATGAGTCCACTCAAGATTAAATTTTTACACCGGAACTATTTTGATTGCTGTACTCCGCTCGTGTTTTTTAAATTGTCAACGAGACTGGCTATACATCTCACATTAATAAAAAACTAATTTGTGTTATGTGCGTATATTTAGTTAGTTGGTAATTATAATATGCGTCTAGCCTATTATTTTGTTATAATTTTTATAGTAAAGTTTTCTTGACTTTTTTAATGAGTAAAAACTGAAATTAAATTTTGCACGTTGAACTATTATTTAAACCTACTTCGTTTGTTTTAGTCATGCTAAAACTTAGTTACAGCTACGGTTGGTAAATTATATTAGTGATAAAGCTGATGATTTCGCCCAAATGATAGTGTATTGATTTTCTTACATATTTGCGGATTAATGAAACCACAAATCAATAATGAAATAGACAAAGTTATTATAAAACTCACATATACATTTTTAGTAATACAGTTTAACTGATTATAGTATATTTCATACTAATGTGGAAGCCATAAAGCTTCGAATTATCAAATATTTAAGAAAGCTTTCAAGATTCGTGCATCGCAAGACATACAACATATGTTGGGTTAAATGGCGCTTTTAAGTGATTAGAAAGTTACTTCAAGTATTTCAGATTTTATTATTAGAAAAAAAATAATAAGCGAAACGAGATAATGTTGTAATTACGTGGCTCAAATATATCGGTAAACGTTCTAAAATTTGGGTAGTTTAGAAAATCGTCCATTGGGTAGCTTATATAATATTTTAACCCAAATATAGGAGCTATGATTTATCTTAGATTCCATTGAATCTAGACATTTCAAAGCTACCAAACAAAACATGTTTAAACTTGTATGAATTTTTAATAGTTTCTGGTAATTGCGCTCAATATCCATCTCCTGTAAAAGAATAACAAGTAAATTTTAGACGCTTGACTGTCAGTAATGGGAATTCCAATATATTGAAAACATGATAGAAGAAATCAAAATTGTAAAACATTTTTGTTAGCTTGCTACATCATCTGACCAAAATATACACTTGTAATACTAACTTGACAAAAAGCTCTCATTAGTATTTCACTTTGTAATAGTGTATATGTATATAAGCACAAAATCTACAATATTGATCATATACTACATATTTTTCGTTTACCTAGTCCAAACAAACAATTTTGAATTTAGCTGAAATTATGTTAAATGTTACAATATATAAGATTATAGATCTACGATTATTTAGACTGACATAATACTACAAGCATAGCATTTGGAGAGCATAGAGCCAATCCTTTACTTAATTTCTTTAGGAGTATTTGAACACATTTTTATTTAATTTCAATAATTACTCAGGTTAGCTTTGTAGCTCAAGTTTTGTACAAGTAATTACGTTGACAGACACATATAATCGATCGATCATCGATATATGGTCACTAGAGATAAATAGTTATTACGGTTGTCTGATGTTATCATAATTATCATACTTCTTCGAACTATACTTCAATTAAAAGTTGTCGGATGTTATCACTAAAGACAAATATACCAAATTTCTACATTCATTTAAACATACATTCATGAATTATAAATTGATAATGTGCTAGATTACACAAAGTCTTTCTAAGCTTTTAGAACAAAATGTTTGACCTCACAACCATTACCATATATGCTACACACGAGAACTAAGCTTTTGAATATTTATTCCGAGATAACATAAATTCGTGGTTAAAGTTAAGTTTTATTTTTCAATTTAAGCTAGCATCTACCAAATACGTTTTAAAAACTGAAATCGTCCTACGCTTATAAAAAAATCATATTCCTTTTAAAATGTTGATTCAAACTTCACTTATTCACCAAATACACCAAATACTAACATTAGTTCAAAAGTGGAATATTATACCACTTCAGTATCCATATTACCTTCACACTAACCAGAAAAATCAGATTTACCAATTTGGAGTGAATTCAAATTTCCTCAAGTTCCATTGGATATTATTCTGCATTCTTCTATTTCTTGCTGGACTATTAGGAACATTTCGAGCTTATCTTGACACAAATACTGTATTTGATCGTGCTGCTGTACTATTTGTTGTATATTTCGGAATACTGTTCCTTATAACCACGTGTGTTCATAAAATGGAGGCTTTTAACTTCAGCTATTTTATAAATCAGCTAATTAAACTCGAAATTAGAAACTCGTATTTTCATATTAAATCCATAAATTTCAGAAGTAATCGAAAATGCAAAATTGTTTCGTATATCTCCCGGCTATTCGCAGTTGCTCTATTAGGGCACAGCTTAATTTACCCGATATGTTGCGGACTAATGCTGGAATTTCCTCTAAATTTTGTCCCCGTAAAAATTTACCAATTTTTTCGTTCAGTGAATACGAATTCAGTGTTTGTTGAAGTGTTGCAGCGTTGTTTAGTGTCAGTCTACTTGTATATCACAATGCGTATTTTTACGAATTTGGCCACGATAAATATAGTCGTTAACTTTTTTATTCCGACCTACTGGTTCTGTTCAAGTTTAAAATTGCTTCAAAGCAAAATTTCATACTTTCGAATATACGATCGATTTCCAGATTACGTTAGCATGTACAAGCAAATTCATATACTGTGTAATATTTATAACAGTATTCATCGTAAACTAATTGTTCCATTATTAATTTTAGGCGCAATAGCTAGCTTTTCAGTTCCAGCATTTCTACTAATATCTCGAATACGTTTGATGCATTTTAGTGCTGTTCTAATATTTGGGAATTTACTAGGAGTTGGTGTAGCAATTACAATGATATGTTTTTATTTTGCAGCAATATTTAACAAGATGAGTTTAAAAACACTGTCGAAGTTTAAGAAATGTGTTGTACTTGTTCGCGAATCTTCTGATAACCGCAAACACTTAACAAATCAAAGGTATATTCGTCGTAATTTGATTGCACTGAGTTCCTTGAAAATTTGCTATTTACATTCGAATTATTTCGACCAGTTAACTCCACTAATATTTTTCAAGTTTTCGCTTAGGCTGGCAATTAATCTCACATTACTTGAACATTGAACAAATTTATGAATTTTTTGGTAAACTTATATCAATTATGAATTTAGGATTTTTAAAATATGTAACATTGAAAACGGTAACGGTATTTGAACCATTTTAGAAGATTAACTTAACTAAAATATCATTTCTTATCAAGAGCTTAATAATAATTAGTATACTGTACGTATGACCACACGTTTTCAAGGTAAAGGTAAATCCTTAATTTTGAACTGCTTATATTTAGCGGAGAAACCAATGCCAAGGTTGGATTTTCATGACTATGGCCATTTTGAATAATTCACTAATCGGATTTGTCAACCCAGTATGACGTGTTGTGTTTATACTCTTCTATAGCTTCTTTTATGACGTCCATCTTTGACGTCAAATCAAATATAACTTATTAAAATGTCTCCTTGTCCTTCGCCTCTGCTTTTTAGTTTATTCTACACATTTTTGATAAATCTTTATACTCATTCGCTTTACTTTAGTCAACCAACAGCACCACATTGTAAACATGTTAATCTGTACAAACCTTATATACGTACTACAACATATAACTAGACATATTGAAAAGTGGAATATACTTCCACTTCAATATCCGTACCAGGTTATCATCAGAAAAAGTAAAAATCAGTATATATTTCAAGTTAATTCTTCTTTTCGGAGAGGCGGCTGGATCTATCAAAGTCTTCTTCTAACCTTTTCAGCCACTCTTGCAGTTTATAAAGCTTATTTTGAAAGTGAATCCATATTTGATCAATTTGTTGTTCTCTTTTTTGTATTTAATGCAGTTCCGCTTCTACTCACGACTAATTTTCATAAAAGAGAAGCAGAAAACTTCTGCAGTTTTTTAAATCGTTTGATTTTATTTGAAGCTCAAATATTTGATAACTTTTCTCGTAATCTATTTTATGGATATGAGTGTTTATATTGGAAAAAGAATAAAAGAAGAATTTTGGTGAAAAACGTCGCAAAACTAGTTACATTTGCATTACGAAACCATAGTTTGTTACACGCTTTGTCATGTGCAATTGTTCCAAGTGTTTCATGGAATTTAGTTCCATTAGGAATTTTAAAATGTTTTACGATAAAGTTAGACAACTATTTCTTACAATTGTTTATAGAATTTATAAATCGCATTGTGATATTTCTCTATCCTTATATTACATTACGAGTATACACAAATTGTGCAACAGTTAATATGCTCGTAAACATGCTCATCCCCACATTTTGCTTAAGTGCTTCTTTAAAAGTTTTAAAATGAAAGATGAATTTTGCGAATATTTTCGAGTCTATGAAATTTTATTGTCAACTTCAGCTTCTGACCACCATTTACAATAATATTCATAGGAAGATTCTAGCTACCCAATTAATATTGGGAGGCATAGTGTGTATTTCAGTGCCTGCATTTATCCTAATATATAAGGCATCTAGTATTCACTTCAGTGCGATAATAATTTTCTCAAACTTGTTTGGATTAGGCGTTGCAGATATACTGGTGTGCTTTCATTTTGCATCAAATATTAATAAGATTAGTGTGCTAACCTTGGCAAAATTTAAAAGCAGCTTGTATTGCTCAAGGAAGTTAGTTTTGGTAAATGTATTTTCAAGAAGAAAAGTGATTGGGAAATATATGCGTTCCATGAGACCCCTGAAAATCAAGTTTTGGCATAGTAATTATTTTGATCGTTTAACTCCGCTAGTGTTCTTCAGATTTTCAATGCGACTTGCAATACATCTCACTTTGATAAAACAATAAATTATCCAAAATAATTCGAAAACTCATAAATAAATAAATTGTACCTGGTGTTTTGTTGTGTATTTTTATTGTATATCTATATTTGCAGTAACTTTCAATCATTTAAATGATTTACTATTTGTTACGTAATATGGAGTAAAATTTCGATATTAAAAGAAATGTTGATTTTTTTTGTTTACGTAAGATGAAATGCAAACACAAACGAGAAAAATGTAAATTTCTGGTATGTAATTACCGTTTGCGGTGAAAGATGTGGTATATATGAACGTATATGTACGTTGAAGTACGCTTTTGTAAGCTCATGTATGCATGTATGTCAGAATCGACAACAAAAAATTGCCATTTAAAGTGCATGTGACCTTGGGACCCCAATATCTCGGGTCCCAGGGGTTATGTGGGTCTGAAATGCATTCCATTGGGATTAGCTGTCAATACTGTTTCAGTTTCGAATATAAAAAAATTGCCATTTAAAATGCATGTGACCTTGTGACCCCCATATCGCATGCCAGGTTTGACCCCCAGGTCTGAAATTCAATCCCATAGAAGGTCTTGAGCTAAGGTGTCTAAGTAACACATTTGGTGTCAATCGGTCAAGCGGTTTTTGAGAAATCGTGTTGACAGACAGACAGACACGATGTTCAAATCATTAACTACCTAGCTACGCAAACGGTAGTTAATAAGCTACAATCAACATGGTATTCAGGGTGTTAATTTATACTCTGTGTTTAAAAGCATATTCAAAGTCTTTGAGAGATAAAAACATTTTCAGTACGGCAGCAATAAAGTCCACCTTGGAAAAAAGTTACTGATGATTTGACGAAGAATTCCAATTCAAAAAACAATGTAATAGAACATTTAAAATATAAGACCAAATGTTTGAGATACTATCGACAAATACATGTTTCTTAAATTCGCTCGTTCATTTACGCAGATAGCTAGCCATCCTTTGTCAGTTATCTTATAAATGATAAATACGTAATATGATATTCATGAGCTTAAAGCCAGCTAATATTCTTAAGCGTGTTTTATACCAAAGCTCAACAATATGTTTAATAATTTTATATAAAACCTAAAGGAAAATTAGTATATGAAAGCTATCACAATATTTTGTTTTTTTACGACCAATTGAAACATTGACCACAACTTACCTCCTTCGGTCACAAAATTAAGGACACATAACAACGTTTTATTTATAGTTTCGTAATACATATATATTTAATAATTAAATAATGTGTTACTCCCACTAAACTTCTTTATCATGATCAGGTCAAATAATTTAGTAAGTGTCTTAAATATTCCTACGTATTAGCTAAAATATCGATCAATATAAGGTCGACTTGTTTACTTGGATTTTACGACGAAGAAATTTCTGTTCAGTACTGTCTCTCTGTTCAACAATACACAGAATAAACTTGAAAAGCAAACATGTTGATCTGCACAAATCTAATTTCCGAACTACAACAAATTTACAAACTAATTGGAAATTGGAACATACTTCCATTTTATTACCCATACCAAATTTACGTTAGTACGCAAAAAGAAAAATGTAGCTTTTCTGTTCACCCAAACTTTATAGAAAAAGATTGTATATATCAAAGCCTTCTGTTAACTCTTTCCGCTATCCTTGGAACGTATAAAGCTTATTTTGAAGTTACATCCATGTTTAACCGATTTGTTATTTTGTTTTTCGTATTTTTCGCAATTTTGTTTCTTTCCACAATAATTTTCCATAGAAAGAAAGCAAAAAACTTTTGCTGTTTTATGAATCGTTTACTATTATTTGAGGCTGGGATATTTAATAATTTCTCGATAAACAATCGCTATTTCCAAAATGAGTGCTTGTACTGGAAAAAGGATACGGCTCGAATGCTGGTAAATTTTGCCTCAAGACTGCTTGCTGTTGCTGCTCGTACCCATTTTATATTCCATGGCTTATCGTGTGCTATTGTTCCAAGTGTGTCCTGGAATTTAGTGCCAATGTCAATTATTAATAATCTTACTATAAATATGGACAACTATTTAGTGGAAATTTCCTTCGAATGTTTCAAACGGGTTGCCCTAGGACTATATATTTACGTAACTTTACGAGTATATGCAAACTATTTTACAATTAACATGTTAATAAGCTTGTTTATTCCTACATTTTGTTTAAGCGCGTCTTTAAAAGTTTTACAAAGAAAGTTAGGATTTCTAAAATCGTCTGAAAATCTTATTGAGTCAATCAGACAATATGATCAACTACAAATTCTTTGTACTATTTACAACAACATTCATCAGAAAATACTGGTGCCAAATCTAATTCTCGGAGGAATGGTTTGCTTTTCAGTGCCAGCATTTATTTTGATTTCAAGCTCATCTTCAATAAATTTTAATGTACTTATTATTTTTGCAAATTTAATAGGAGTTGGGACAATGGCTATTTTGATTTGCTTTCATTTTGCTGCACAGTTTAATAAAATGAGTGTAGCAACACTAGCTAAGTTTAGGAAAAGCTTGGTTTATCTCAATACAGAAAAACCTGACATGAAACTCGCTGAATTGGGGACTAAATATTTCAGGAAACCACTGATTCGAAAATATTTGCGCTCTTTGAACACTTTGAAAATACAATTCTTACATTGTAATTATTTTGATTGTTTAACTCCACTTGTTTTTCTTCAACTTTCGATGAGACTTGCAATACAGCTGACCTTAATAAAGAAATAAAATTCTCAACGCCAGATATCAAGTATTTTGTAAACTTAGTTAAAAAATATTGCTTCATAACCAGCATAAAAGCACAAAAAGCGAAAAATGTCATGAAACATAGTTGTCGGTTTCAATGTCTAAGCCAGTCCTAACCATCTCTATGTTAACATCATGTCATCATATTTAAAGTCATGTAAGCATATATTTTCAAATACAAAACTTGTACTATTTTGGGAAATTGGGATAAAGCAAAACCTACACTTTGTTTAGAAAATACTACACAGTATTTTTAAAAAGCAGATATTTATAACTAAAAATGTTTACATTTATTGAAACTTACTACGTCAAACAGTAAATGTCAATAGCCTACAAAAATATTGTTGTTATTATATTAAGTGGGTCATCATTATTTGTACGGAATTACCTGACCGATATGATCAAGATTTGGTTTAGTAATAATTAAACGAAATATATGTGTCGTAGTTATCAGGATTCTTTAAAGTTACACGATTTTGGCGTCGCGACTTGACGGCTTGACGAAGATTTCGTCAGAAACCTTTTCTATCTTATTTTGACCGCTAAATGAACAAAACTCTATTATAAATATTTTCCTGTCATATGGCTGCGAAACATGAATCCACATCAATGTTGATTTGATTTTACTTTATTTTCTTGTCTTCCTTACGAAAATATTTGTGTTTTATGGCTACGCTTAATCTGATAAGTCGGTCAAAATTGAAACTAGTCCATAGTTTTATACACTCATTTATATTTGATCAATGTTTTTTGGAATATTGGAATTTATGGTAAAAGCCACAAAAATTGCTATCATTGATTGTCGAATGGAAAATCTTAAATTGATATGGAGCTCTTTCATAGCATTTCAATATTTTTATACTGGAACACCTGATGCTTTATTTATACGACTTAACGGATTTATCAACAAGTAAATCACATGCTTAACAAACTAAAAACCTATAAAATTATCAAACCAAAATTCAATTTTTATTTGTGGTTTGATCTTTTATGGAAAAGATTAGCACTTCAGAATGCCATCATATAATGACGATCACATATGTCGCTAAATATGTTTTGCCCCTGAAGAGGATTCTGATAAGAATCGAAACGTAGGGATCTTGATAATAATAAAAAAAATTATTTCGTTTAACACTCGCTGTTTCCTAAAATATTGATTTTACATAAGACGATCACATCGTATCCTCTCCTTTGACATGTATTAAGCTACTAGTTATTATTTTGCTATATGCTCTTGAGTAGCTAGCTTTTGCGGAGCTAGTAATATTTCTTAGTAAAGTCTAGTTAAAAAAGTAAAGCTGAGAGTTGTGCATTGATTTTCTTTCAAAAATACGTCTTTTATTGTATTTTTATTGTAAACCAAACAATGTCACATTTAATAACCCTTTCTTTGAAACTGGGAATAATAATTACCATGAGACAGCAGCTATATAACATGATAATTTGGTTAGTCATTAGTACGTCTAGACGATTAAATATTTACCATTTTCCAAATCCCGGACATACATGTAAGTTAAAAATTATTTAATGTTCTTCTAGTTCAATATTTGACCCTGATCCAAAAAGTCTTACATGGTTTTGGTTGACTTTTCCTGTTTCTGTGTTTTCCGCATTTGTCTTATGTCGTTCACAAAAAAACTCATAGCAGCTACCCTGATTCCTGAAATAAATAATATTATTTGTGTTTAATCGTTTTGAAAGTAATTCCTCCAAATTACCTCCTTCAAATTAACAATAATCTATGTCTCTCAAACATGTCACGTTTCAACAAGGTCTGATTTTGTAAAGGACAGCAAATCGGTAGCAGATCAATTTACCACACTGATTATTAAGATTTTGCCAGTTTGAATATAATAAGCCTGTATTTCAAAAAAGCTACAGCCCTACACTGTTGTAATTTTTTGAACCAGGTTATCAAGAATTGTTATCAAGAATCATCCAAAAAAATTAATTAATAAAACACTACTCCAGTAATACCATTTTCTAGTATAGTTTTAATAAATTTTAGATTGATTTTGGAATGCTCCGATAATTCAAGATATTTCGTTAAAGGAAAAGAACTAATGCACCAATTTCGAACGAAAAAGTCATTCAGTTAAAGTGACCGTTCACAACCAAATTTCTACTTCAAATTTCAAATTTTGTTTTTACGAAATTTGCCGTTGCAATTACAACCAAGGTAATATAAGCTAAAGGAAAGTATAGAAACGGTATTAACTTGAAGGCAACATAATGGTGGTTCAACTGAATCCAGGCGAATACTAGAGTAGCTATCAATTACGCATACTTTGAGCATATTTTGATCTAAGTTTTACAAATTTGTATTTCCGTTTTATGCTCGTTGAGCAAAATAATAACGTTTATAGTCATCAGATATTAAAAATACGGAAATACTTATGCGGCTTAAACTATGGCAATCGATACGTTAATGGTTTAAATTATTGACTTCCGCGTATGATTGCTTGTCTTTTGATAAAAACATGATAGCTTATAATCCAATAAAACCTAAGCATATTCTAAAACTTGTGAACTTGAAGCGAACCAATATTGATAAAATTATGATATTACTCGTGACATCCATGCCTATACCTGGTATACTATCATAATATTTTATTGGTTGCGACATAATAAAATCTATTATATCATTCTCCTGCTTGGCTTTCAATACTGATGGCTGATAAAAGATAGGTTGTTAAAAAGTGCTCTAGCTTTTTAGTTCGGCTTAAGTTGTATTGATCAGTTTAAATAATTAAGTGTTTATATCCTTCCAAAGCTTTTATATTTTTAGAATAAACTATTTCTCAACTTAAAGCCGACTTTCGGAACAGAATTATATCATAGTCAGGTTAGTTGTCGAACCACCTTCTCCTAGAGGCTACACAACAACTTTTAAAAGCCATCATGTTGATTTGTACCAATCTAATTTCCGAACTACAACAAGTTTCCAACCTCGTTGGAAGTTGGAATATTCTTCCGCTTCATTACCCTTACCAAGTATTTCTTAACAAAAAGAAAAACATATAATTTTGGGAAAAACGTTTTCTAGCTTATAAAATGACTACTTTTCCACGCTATTTTACGTCAGAATTTCTAAAAGTAAAAAATGGGACTGACTATGCATATTCAGTCATTTTAATGGGAGAGTGAGGTATTCGGTAATTTATTTTCGTCATCGAAATATCCAAGTACAATTTTATAAGCATCATGTATTAGTTTTATATATTTTTGGAAGGCTTTAGTAAATTGTTGGTTCGCTCTGAAGCTAATTTAATTTCCGACCCACCAGTAACTGCCAGACTTCTTCAGAGGTTCTGTTTCTTTCTTCTTTTTGAGTTAAAATTTTTTTGGTGGAAGTTGTCCCTCCAATTTAGGAAAAATCAAGAACCAACTTTTGCACTTCTGCAAGACCGAAGTCGAAGGTTTTATGATTAGCCTGATCAACGCCATTGCTTAAAATAGATAAAATTTCATTGTCAGCTACTTTACTTTGTGTTTTGCAGCAAATGAAATTCGGTATGCACAATAGTATACACACAGGTGTTTAAATTTCCAACAGCGACATTTTAACTTTTACTATCAATTTTTAGTCATGATAACACGTTGAATATCAGAATAGGATTCACTGTCTCTGTTTGCCATTTTTATGACTTCCCTCTAGCCGAGTGTGTGTCCTCAAACGGATAGAATTTTAAAGTACACACAAAACATGATTATGCATCTACAAATTATGAATATGTTATACATGAACCAGATGCTAAAGTAAGTAAGACAGTAAGTAAATCAAGATACACGAAAAACTTCCCTTCCTACAATGAAAGGTATGTTACAGTTATTTGTTCATCATCCATATGTCAGACTACAAAATTCAATAAACCTCACTCTCCCACTAAAATGACTGAATATGCATAGTCAGTCCCATTGTTTTACTTTTAGAAATTCTGACGTAAAATAGCGTGGAAAAGTAGTCTTTTTAGAGCGTAGAGAAATGTTATACCTATAATTTTTCTGTCAATCAAACGTTTTTACAGAAAGATTGGATATATCGAAGCCTTCTGTTAACACTTGCCGCTATACTTGGATTTTACAAAGCTTATTTTGAAATTACATCTATATTCGACCGATTTGTCACTTTGTTTTTTGTTTTCTTTGCAGTTTTGTTCTTAATTACAACCTTATTTCATAAACGGGAAGCAAAAAGCGTTTGCAGTTTTATGAATCGCTTGATTAAATTTGAGACTCAAATATTTGAAAACTTTTCGATGAAAAATCGATATTACCGATATGAGTGCTTGTACTGGAAAAACGATAGAACTCGGTTGTTGGTTATTCGAGCATCAAGATTGTTGGCTGTTGCTGCTCGAACTCACTGTATTTTTCACGGTATGTCATGTGCTGTTGTGCCAAGTGTGTCCTGGAATTTAGTACCGTTAGCCATTTTGAATGTTTTAAATGTGAACAAGGACAACATTTTTGTGCAAATTTCGTTTGAATTTATGAAACGTGTTGCTTTAGGATTGTATATTTATGTAACACTACGAGTATACGCAAACTATTTTACGATTAATATGCTAATAAACATGTTCATTCCATCATTTAGCTTAAACGCATCGTTAAATGTTTTGCAGAGAAAATTATATTATTCAAATTCGTCTGAGGATCTTCTTGAAACAGTTAAATTATATGACCAATTGCGTCTTTTGTGCACTTTCTATAATAATATTCATCGAAAAGTACTAGTGCCTAATTTAATTCTGGGAGGAATGGTTTGCTTTTCAGTGCCCGCATTTATCCTAATTTCAAGTTCATCATCGATACATTTTAGTGCTCTTATAATTTTTGCAAACCTAATTGGAGTTGGGATAATGGCTATTATGGTTTGCTTTCACTTTGCAGCACAACTTAATAAAGTAAGTGTTTTAACGTTAGCCAAATTTAGACAAAGAGTAGTTTGCCTTAACAAGGAAACGTCTGCCATTAAAGGCTTAAATTTTGTAACTGAAAAATCAAAAAGAAAATTTATTAGAAAATACTTGCGTTCAATAAAACCGTTACAAATTAAGTTTTTACATTGTAACTATTTTGATCGCTTGACTCCACTTGTATTTCTTAAACTTTCAATGAGACTGGCAATACGGCTTGTGCTAATAAAGAAATAATCTTTTTTAACTTCACAAATTTAACTCAACTATTGTAACTGTCGACGTTTTCAGGTATAATTAAAAGTACAAAATTTTGGCGTGTCAATTTAGAGCTGTCTTCAAATTTAACTCTAATTGCTTGTATATCAGTTCAACAATGAAACCCTAGTTTCAAAAAACTCAAACGGAGGTCAAATATCTTGTTAGTATTGTACGTTCATAGAAATATAATTTAGCAATAAAATATTACAAAGGTTTTGTAGTGGGTTTAGTCAGATAAGAATTACTGCTGATTTGAACAGTAAAGACTCAAAACTAAAAAAAAAACATTTGAATAATTAAAATGTTTTTTTTAAAATATTTGTTCAAGTTCTTGTGTAAAAAATCTAATGTTATTTAAAGTACTGTATTTAACTTATATCATATTATTCAAAACGTTCAATTACACAGAGAAATCTTATCGAATAAAACACGTACTTCGATATCCACGCATTATAGAAATTAGAATCTTTTTAGGTATTTGGACATTTAAAATAAAGACCTATGATTTCAAACCACTTATTAGAGCATTTTATAACTTCTTATCTTCCCGAAATTCAATACAACTAGTTTTTGAAGAAAGACAACCTTAATTGATAACAATCTGAAAAGGTTAACTATGGCAAAATCCAATTATTTTTTTCAAAAATATGGGAGTTTTTGTAAATTAGGCCCAGCAATCAATTTTTTAGTATAGCATAAAATGGAGCACACGCTTCAAGGCTTATAATCATCTAAAATTTAAACCAGCATTTCTACTACTCCTGGGAGTACAAAAGCAGCAATGCTTTTCGCATTTTATCAGTCACTAAACATATACCAAAAGAAAAAGTCAAGCATAAAAAACTTGGGCAACAATCTATAAATTTTTAATTTGCTATCGAACAACGACAAACTCAAACTTTGTTCGAAAATTTCCCAGCAAACGATCTATTTATCAACTCGGTTCTACAAGTTCTCCAAGCAAGCATGTTAATTTCCACAGGTCTTATATTTGATTTACAAAAAGTTGTTAGTACTATCCAAAGTTGGAACTTTATTCCCTTACAATACCCTCTCAAAGTACACATTAACAAACAGAGTAAGATTTACAACGTTTCTTTTACTTCGAAATTTTTGCAAACCGACTGGAAAGTTTTTTGTTTCGTGTTGGCATACACCACAGTACTGTGTATTGCCAAAACAATTCTCGAAAGTGATTCAGTACTAAGTCGTTTTATTTTATTTTTCGGTATGTACTTTTCTATCGTTTGTACTGTAAGCACATATTTTTACAAACAAGAAGCCACAAATTTTTGTAGATTTCTTAACCAACTAATTGAACTTGAATTTCGTTTGATGGGTTTATCTAAAAAGGATCTATTTATCATAACCAGTCTACTAAATATGTCTAGATTTGTTTAAAACTTTTCACTTGTGCTTTGAGAGCACATACTTTCGTTCACGCGTTTTCATCTTCCTTAGATCCAACCGTTCCATGCAATATCTTACCATCAATGGTCTCTGATCTTAGTTATTTCAATGCTGAGGTCCAATCCTTTTTTCCATTTGGAATTCTGAAAAGATTTATAATTTTTATTTATAATTATATTTCGATCAAAATTATTGCAGATTTGGCTACAACTATTAATATGGTTAGTCTTTTTGTTCCAACGTTTTGCATTAGTGCTAGTTTCTAAATTGCAAATTTCTAAAAATGCAAATAAGTCGTGTATACAAATCAGAAAATATTTACGAATGTTTAAAAACGCATCGTCAAATTCAGCTGATTGTAATTCTTTATAACTGTATACATCGTAAAGTGTATCTTCCTGTGGTTATCATTGCTCTAATTATGTGTGTTTCTGGATTAGCCTTTGTTTTAAAATCGATTTCCACAAAAATGCAGTTGAAGATATAGCGAATTTAGTGAATTAATTTGTAATCGTAGAACCAGCACAATTCCGTCCTTTATGGACCAAATTTCTCGAACAAAGTGTCATTCGAGCGAGAAGAAGCTGTTCTCTACTAAAATGTCTCAAATTTTCGAATTTCGAATTTACAAGGAAGTTATGGGCAAAATAGTATTTTTTATTTGGACTCATCGAATTTAAAATTGCAAAATTACGAATACAATTCTTAACATATATATATAATTTGAAAAATGTATTATTGTCACATGGTTTTAAACTATTCTTAGAATTATGCATGATGTTTTATTTGTCGTAAATCACGTTTATATGGCCATCATTTTTGATTGTCATAGTCTGCATATATTAAAAAAGAGGATGGCTACGTTTGTTGAAATTCGACTTTTTGCCTTCAATTTTCACTATTTAAACAACTGTCAAACGTTAAATTTAAAAATTAAACATTCATAGCTTTGTTATATACACACCAAAGATTATATCGAACTCATGCCCGATTACTTTACACTGTAGTTCTACTCTTATAATTGCTGGTTATATTCTCATTCTTTGAACTAAGCAATTTTTTATTTCAAACAAAATATAAATTCCCCTCTATAAAACTGATTGTGAGTATTGATTACATCTTGATATATGTTATTTCATATTTGCATTTCCAACTGAGTCTGGCGATAACATAATTACATGTTCTTATAGTTGAGCCCTTATAAAATATTTTAAATGGTCTTTCTCATATACCATTAGCGATTACATCTGCTTGTGAAATATTTAGCGCACCAAAAAGCCATGATATAATAACTGTCATATAAATTCGCCCACCTTCTCATATAATGAGCTACCAATTATTTATTTAAAGTATGCTATTTGGAGACTTGCGAAAACTTTTTCAGGGTTATCACTAACCAGTATGCGATCAATGTTCATGTAGTGTCTATGCGATCTGAATTCTCTCGTAAAATATCACTAAATTTAATAAACAGACATGTTAATCACATCTGGCCTCATATTTGATTTGCACAAAGTTCTTCAAACATTTCAAAGTTGGAACCTAATTCCTTTAAATTTTCCTTACAAAGTTAGCATTAAAGAAAAATCCCAAACTTACCATATTTCTACAAATTCAAGATTTTTCCAAAGGGATTGGAAATACTACATCTTTATTTTAACTTATACCGTCATAATAACCACCATAAAAGCTGTTTTGGAAAGCAAATCAGCTTTGGACAGATTTATGTTATTCTTGGCTATATATTTTGCAATAATAAATATTATCGCAATTTGCTTTCACAAACAAGCAGGCAAACAATTTTGCAATTTTCTGAATCAACTAGTGAAACTAGAAGTTCAAATGCTTAATTTGCCTAATTCAAGGTCAGAATTAAAATACAGCAAGTCTAGTCGTTTAGTTAAAATGTGTTTTAAGTTATACGTATTTGCCTTCAGAACACATTTAATTGTACATTCATTAACATCAGCGATTGATCCAGAAGTTCCTTGGAACATATTACCAACGGTGATTTTTAGTTGGGTTCGTGTGACAACGGACTTCAAAATATTCTTTCTTGTGTATATTTTAAAACGAATTGTAATTTTTGTATATATTTATGTCTCAATCAAAATTTATGCAGATCTCGCTATCACTAATAATATGTTAAATCTTTTTATTCCAACATTTTGTCTGACTGCCTGTTTAAAGCGTATCCAAAATCAGTTAAAGTGTGCAATTTTGCTTGAGTCTTTAAAAACGTATCGAGAAATTCAGTTAATTGTAGTTTTATACAACTGTATACATCGGAAGGTTTTATTCCCCGTTCTTGTAATTGCCGGAATCATGTGTCTTTCTGGATCAGCATTTATTTTAATTTCGATATCTACAAAAATGAACCTTACGGCGTTGCTAATTTTTGTAAACTTATTTATTGTTGGCATTGCATGCATACTGGTTAACTTCTATTTTGCTGCTTTGCTGTACAAAATAAGTGTTTTAACATTGGCATTGTTTAAAAAGAGTGTATTATATTTTCACGACGATGGACGTTCTACTAAATTATTTTGTTGTGGAAGTAAATTGACAAATCGAAAGTTGATGCGGAGATATATTCGTTCGCTGAGTTCTCTAAAAATTCAATTTTTACATTCAAATTATTTTGATTGCTTAACACCGCTGGTACTGTTTAAATTTGCTATACGGTTAGCTTTACAGCTAACATTGATTATGAATTAAGGCAAATTATCATATAAATTAGGTATTAATTACATTATAAATACAATTCTTTATCAATAACATGTTTTAAAAAAATTAAGTTGTGGTTAAGCTGTAGATAACATTATTGTGAGTCACCCCATGTACATCTTGGAACTAAGTATTCTAGTTAAGCTTAAAATAGCGATTGGACCTTTTGGAAAACTGTTTATTTAAGGTTTTGATGTTGGCTAATAATCGTTGTTTAAAAATCAATAAATGGTATTCAGATGTGTTTTAAAAATATACCTGTAACCTATATTGCTTATTGTTGGCCACCCGTTTCACAAATTTTATAGGTAAAAATGTGCTGTTGTTATTGAATATTTGTTGACCTAATAAAAAATATATTAGAGCTAACCCACTTTCTCAAATTCTGCAAAAGCCCATAAAAATATGGTTGAATCATCATTTATAATTTTGGTCGATATTTGGTCAATTTTTGCTTGTAAAATAAAAATTCGTGTTTTTGCAAATATTGTAAGGCGAGAATGAACTTTTTTTTAAACATCGTCGCTACATCTTGTTTATGACTCACCATCATAAAGGGTCTAAATGTTCTTCAAACATTTATTTCACCATATTTACAAATTTTAAAAAAACCCGATCCACATTTGACCACAACAAAGCTTTTAATAAACCTAGAAGTACGCAGTATTTTACCACAACTATGGTTTTTACAGAGTTTTGTAGGATAATAAAAAGAAATAAAACGATATCCGTAAACAAAAACAACCTCACTCGCGTTTCTCTTAGTTCAAAAAGTGATTTGTTTACAAAATAGTATTTACAATTCTACACGTATTGTTCTTAGTTCTAAAAAATATAGTTTTCAACATACCATTTACAATTTTGCTTACTTATACTAATGTAGCGAACAATTTACAATAAATATGATGGTAATTAACTGATTACTGGATGTAAATAATTAATGGACATTGCTTGCTCCAATTACCCCAGTTATAAAAGATATCTGATTTATTTCGTAAAGAAATGGTTTATAAGATACATTACAAGTAAAACACCTTATACATATATTTAACAATTCTCAAAGTATACCAATTATTTGTTATTCAAAAAAAATACAGAATATCATTTAACAAAAAATTTAAGCTTGCTTGTAAACTACATTAAACATATTTACCAACTTGGTTCTAAAATAAAAGTAGAAATAGTATACTAAGCATTATAAAATCAATAGGTTTATCTTCTTCTCATAGACATGATTTGAGCAAAAACCTTGATGTATGTGCTTGCTTAAATTTATCAAAATAATTATAGTCCATGCAACTGTTTCGTTTTTGGTAGTTTAATGTAGCATCAGTTTTTGTAAAACATGTCAAGAGATCTTATGATAAACTGTAAATGCTTTTCAAAATTATTTTAAGGAAAGCTTTGTATTCCAAGTTAGTTCAGAAGGGCACATTGAGTAGAAAATTTTCTTGGGTTAAACCTTTCTAAAAGTCAAGTCAAATCCATAATATTAAAACGGATATTCTTATTTCGAACAATCGACTTTTTTAAATTTTTATTACAAAACTAATATTTGTCGCCCACAAACACGATTTTCAGTCAAAATCACAATACTAATTTCGACAAATCTTGTTATCCGGGTAAAACATCTTTTATGTATGATAGATCACTGGAATCTGCTTCCATTTCAATATCCAATCCAAATAGTTTTCAATTGTGGGCTACAACGCTATCAGTTTTCAGCAAAAGTAAAGTTTCTTTAAACCCATTGGATTTACCAATGCACCGTATTGATGATCGCATTTGTCATTGGAAAATTTCGAGCGCAAACCGAGAGCAAATCATTTTCGACCAAGTAACCATTTCATTCTTTCCATACTTTAGCGTATACTACGCAGCAACGGTTTGTTTCCAAAAGTTCTAGACATCAAATTTCTGTGGGTTTTTAAACCAGATAATTAATTTCGAAAAGGAGTATCATTGAACCAACCTTGAAAAGCAGTATAATTGGCAAGACGACAAAGCGCAGAAATGTGTCACCTGGATTACAGAATTGGGGACAGTGTCATTATTTTCCCACAGTGTCAAATATTTTTCACTTTGTCAACCAACGTCATATGTATTCTTACTCTTTGTCGACTAGCGTCACATGTATTGTTTATCTTTTTGAAAATTTGAAACCATTTATAATCTTTTCATTATCCGGTTTGTCGAGCTACGTCTCTGTCCGCTTAAATCACGTAACCCATTTGGAAATAAGTATATAATAGCCTTTTTGCATACTTTTACTAAAAAGCCGCCATGTGATAACTTTTTCATGTCTGTTAATATTATGGCTTAGGTATTGATTTAGTTTCTTCAAAGAATCAAAAAAGAGCCAAATCAAATGCCACTTGGTTGAAAGAAGTTTATAATAAAATATTTTAATGGCAACAAGTTTTTTACTTAAAAATTTCAACAGAGGTAATTTTAGTTTGAAAATTATGTATGTCAATAATATTACAAAACAGTTTACTAGCAAATGATCAGTACTAAACCGTCTGTAATGATTTCAAGTTTTAGCCAATAAAGACAAAACCAGGTGGGTTGTTAAACAAAAGTGTTAACTAGGAACAAACATGGATTATATTTCATGAATGTGATAGAAAGTGGTTAGTTATATTTTTTTTCAAGCATTAAATTCTACATGTCTCTTTTTGATTAATGTAGTTTAACATACATGAACCTCGAAAACATATTTGCACGAGTTTAGTCTTAACTAGTTTGAGTTTGTTTGATCAGATAATATCCTACAAAAATGAGCGACACCATTTGCTAACCAACGATTTCAAACACGTATTTTGGTTTGTCTGTTTGTCCATCATGGCTATTTTATCCTTTCTATTCAAAAAGTTTACCAAAAATCATATATAAATTTAATCAAACTCCATATAGTTTTTGATGAGTAACAAAATTAAAATTATTTTAAATCAATGGCCATTTTCTTGGTATTTCCCTTTTAAAAAACTTTTGTATTTATAGCGGATTGATTAAAATACACAATTCTTCTTTTTCAAAGCTTTACTTTCATACCGCTGATTTGCATATCAAACATTTCCACTTGACAACCAATGGGCCCGATGTTTTATAATATATTCAGTGTGTTGCTCAGTTGCATCAATAAATTTACAACTGTTTTTCATATTTCGATTCTCTTAAATTATTAAATACTACTACGAGTTAGAAAACAAGTTGCGTAACCACATAACCAAGTCAATAAATTGGTTAGGAAAAAGCAGACATAAACTGATGCTACGTGTTGTAAGCTTATCATTACATTTATTCTCAAGTTTATTTAACCTGTAAATGTATTTGCGTGTGCATGCTTTAAATAATTTGTCATTTAATCACATGCACAACATATTTTCTCGGTAAATCAAGTGATATTGGCAAACGGCGAACAATTATAGTTATGATGTGGATAACCTTGATGCCAACCAAATTTTCTCTTATTATCATTAATAAACATGATGTTGTTGAGTGAATCGATAATTCATTTACATAAAAAGGAAAGGCGCTCGTTTTCCTGGCACCATAATCCATTTTGAAAAGTTGGTGGCAACTCTGAACAGTGTATACTTCAGAATCGGTGTTCATAGCATTATCTCCAGTCATATTTGCCGTTCTTTTACATTTTCTTTTCGAAATACTCATCAAACCCTAAAATGTTGGTACAAACTGGTGTTATATTAGAGCTACAACACATTCAGAAAGTCGTTGAGAAATGGAATCTCTTTCAATTCAAATGTCCGTATCAAATTTCTATGAACAAGGAAACCAACCAACCTTATATCTTCTTTCCAAGCCCTAAATTTTTAAAACGTGACTGCAAAATCCAGTGTATTTTGTTAACCGTTCTAATTCTTGTTGGAATTTCTCGATTATATTTCGATAGAACGTCTTATTTGAGCAGCTGCGTAATTTTGCTGTTTGTTTATTGTGCAGTCTCCATAATTGTTACAACTTTGTTTAATAAATCATTTATCAAATGTTTTTGTGTGTTTCTCAATCAGTTGATTAAATTTGAACAAAACTTTACATGCTTTTTAAACACTTTAAATTATCAACTTGACTATCTTAAGAAGGACGATACTTCTACACGTTGGGTTAAAATTGCTTCAAAAATGTATAGAATGGCGTTACTCAATCATGGTGTTATGCACGGTTTATCATCTGCTGTATTTCCAAGTGTATCATGGAATTTAATTCCGTCATATATATTGAATCCGTTGAAAACAAATGGAAACACTTTCCCAGTGTTAATATTTATCGAACTGATCAAACGTTCTACTGTGTTTATGTGCCATTATATCTTGCTACGGACTTCTTCAAATGGTGCTATTTTGAACACATTGGCAAATCTTTTCATTCCTACCTTTTGCCTGAGCAATTCTTTGAAACATTTGAAACGAAGTTTGGTGTCCGCAAAATCAAACGAACATTTACATGAATTTGTAAAACACTACCGCCAACTGCAACTTCTTTGTGTAAGCTACAACAATATTCATCGTCGTCTACTCATTCCCGTCCAAATCTTAAATGGCATCGTGTGCTTTCCTTTATCTGCTCTTGTAATCATTTCTAATTCACAAAATGTGAGCTTTAGTTCTGCCATATTTTTTGTGAATTTACTTAGCATTGGTGTTGTTGCAATATTAGTGTGCTTCCACTTTGCAGCTATGCTAAATAAAATTAGTTTAGCTACTCTGTCGGCATTCAAAAAACAATTGGTGCAAAACAGTACCGATTTTGTAAAACTTGAATCTCCACATGGTACAAAATATGTTTCAAGTAGTAAGCTACTTGGAAAGTACTTGCGAACGTTGGTTCCATTGAAAGTACGTTTTTTACATTCAAATTATTTTGACAGGCTGACTCCTTTGGTGCTTTTAAAGTTTTCATTAACACTAGCCATAAAATTGGCATTGATAAAGACTTAAGATTTTCCAAACAGATAAGTTTATGAAGCTTATTTTTCTCTATTTTCTGGTGACCTGCACAAGTGAATATTTCTGTTCCATATTTGGGCAGTTTTCATTAAATACTTTCGGATTTCACAATTTAATTCCATTATTCGTTCTTTTTTTAAATTAAAGTTGACCATTTTAGTTTTGCTTTTATACATAGATGTATTGTCCAAAAAAATACTATGCTTGTGGGTGTCATTCTCGTCATAAGTCACTTGTTTACCTATGATTAAATAAATAGCTTAATTTTATGCAATGAAGGCTTTCGTGGGATCCCTATGGGATCATTCGAACTCTAAACATATGCAAAGTTTAATAGCACAATTCGTAACCATATTTAAAAAATAGCCCCCTAATTTTGGACCAACCATTTTATTGGTTTTTGCATTGGCTTGACCATTATATTCTAAAAAATTGGACGCCGATAATCGTGAAGCTTTAATCACTATAGATCAAATTCAAATTTTAAACATTTTCCAGTTAATTAAGTATAAATAGTAAAGCCTTCTACAATAGAGAGCTGATTTATGTAAAAAAAATAAGGAAACTATTTTCTATTTGGAAATTAAGTGTACGCTATCAAATTGGATTAAAGTGTAAGACATAATGTTTTGGTAATTTGGGGTGTGCTAGATGTGAATAAAGACTTGATAAGCTTGGGCAGAGCTACTATTAAGCCATGACTTGACTTTATTGATGGCAGAGTATAAATGTGAGATGACAGGGCAATGCGGCCAAATATAACATAAGATGTGCTCATTGTAGGTGTGCACGTGCAAGGCAGAATAACGGTACATTAATATTACTGGACAGACAGGCGGCTGCCCAATTACCAATTTGGCTAGTCGCACATTACGTATTCTACATAAAGTATAATTAAATCAGCAGTAATAATGTAATAATTGCAACGCTCGAAGCTTTTTATCAGGTAGTCACGTAAAATTGATTTGTTAAAATGGACTATGTGTGCTAGACTTAATATGTTTACTCAATATCAGTAATTCATAAGTAATATATTTAGTATGTTAAACATGCAACTATATAATATACACCAATTCTGGTACCGCTAGAACTATAATCAAGTATTATGATGTAAAGTAAAAGTCTGCAACACTTACATAGAATATAGAATGTATGAAGAATGCATTATTCTATGTATATCCATACGTAATCCGAATAATAAATTAGAATTATTGGCAATCGCGGAATATTGATCAATGTTTACATCTGTTCTGATGAGTAACTAGCATTCGTTAAGAAGTTATTATTTTTAAGCTATAATTTCTTGATGTTCATACTTCTAGCAGAAAAGGGGAGAAATATATCAAGTATGGTTACACTAAGTCGAACAACATTTTTTTTCTGTTTAAATTTTTTAACATTTTATCTGATTTTCTAACACTTAGCTGTTACCTGAGCTTTAAGCATACGTCAGAAACTATTTTACTTAACATTTTGGCTTCGAAAGCTTTGTGTACATTTTGTACTAATTGCTATTATATTCTTACTGGTCGAAATATGAAAAACGAAATTATGCGTAATTTTTACTGAATCTGTGTCTGTTTTCGAGTAGTTAATAAACTTGTTAAAATTTATTTAGATTTCTTGTTTCCTGCTTTTATTTTCTCGACAGACCAAAAAAAATACTACAACAACACTTTGTTTTACAAGCAGGTTTACATTTTACAAAACAACCACCGTATTATGAATAAATTATTAAATATATTGTTTATGGAAATGGTGCCATAAAGTCATGGCTTATTTTATAAGGTTAGCTTTGTCATGTCAACTTAAATTGATTTACATATTTACATGAAATGCCATTTTCTTACAACATCGTTATAATTTTCCAATACTGTTGAAAAACTCATTTTCATATCATTTCTCAACATGATTGCCATGAGCAAATATGAAAGACAATCAATGGTCTAATCTGCTTTCCCACATTAGTATAAATAGGTACATGAAAAGCTTCATAATATTCTGAGTATCTGCAAGTGAATAAATGATGAAACCTTTCATTTTGTAGTGTTTATATGGCGCTTGTGAACTTTATACGACCGTTATGACGTTTAAGCAAAAAACCACTTAAAACGTATGTGGCCACGTTTAGTTCCACACATCTCGGGTCGCATGGGTCAGCATTTCATGTTGCATCAGAATCGGCTTTTAAAAAATTTACCTTGAAATATATATGTTACCTTCTCCACCTCCCTGCCTCCCAGGGGGTTCATATTTGACCTGTGGTTCCATGACAAAAGTTGATTTACTTTGATCCCTTCGTCGAATTATACAATAAAAAAATTGCCATTTAAAATGCATGTGACCTTGTGACCCCCATGTCTTGGGTCATGTTAGAAGCAGCCCAGAGAACCACTTTAAAGGATTTTTCAATCATCCTTTTCATCTGGAAGTAAAACAATGCGTAGATTTGTTGTATGTTTGATTTAAATGATAAAAGGCAGCGGATTTACATCCTTTTGTATTTCTTGTCAAGAAATTTAAGCTTGATGTTACAACGTATCACTGGACTAAAGTCGGTTGAAATATCCCACTTGTTACATGCTAACTATAATATGTAAACCATAAAATATCCATGTTGTTTTCCTCGGTTATTATGAAACAGTTTTTTCTTTTCGTTTTTATGCTGGAATTTTTTATTTAATACGGGCTATCGAATTAACTGTGATTTTTTTTGCGGCGGTGTGCTAGAAAAACATATGATTTGGTATTCTCTTTTACCAAACAAATGTCAAAAAATAAAACTTTTCATTTTTGTAATATCATGTAGCTCAATTGTTAATTGATGGGTGATTACTGTGAAATAATCTACTCATTAGGAGAGAACTAATGAGATATACAGATATTTTAGTATTAGTATTAGTATGGTCACTTTTATTCAGGTTGAAAATAATTTTTTGGGTATAAACATGTTGCCTACATATAAGTAGGACTTACAGAATTTGTGAATTGATTTATGTGTTTATAAT
>JAQFZH010000235.1:0-40573 GCA_034695485.1 Entomobrya nivalis
ACGGACGGACAGACGGACGGACGGACAAACACGCTAAAGTCAATACTTGCTGACGCTTCGCTTTCAGCTACGTAATAAGAAGTACAAGCACTTCTTAATTATTTACAGAAAGCTGGTATTTGTGTAGATGCGTAGGACCTGCAGAACATTCACATAGTGTGCTCCTTACAGTCAGCGCTACTTTTACGGAAAAATTTAACAAAAGTACAATTGCAGAAAGTGAGTATGAATGTATGTACCACAAACATGATATCTTATCGGTTCATCGTAAACGTGTGTGTGGTAAGCTGGATATATACAAGGCAAGGGCTTGACTATAGATATTAAATTACATTTTCTCAATTTTGAATCCTTTGTATTGAAAGAAGGCTCGTCGGAGTTTTGCACAGATTATTTCAGATTAATATTCGTTTATGTCCATGAAAACCTACTGTGGAGGAATGTTACATGTTGTCTTATTATTATTTTGCCATGCTATTCTCTTTAGCTTGAGGAGGTCGATGATACGATGCGATGAAAATGGAATGGAGACAGTATTACAAAAAGCCTGTTTTATAACATTCGTACGACAATGCTTAAATTGCTTAATGATATATAGCATAGTATTTTTACAAGTAGCAATGCAGTTAAAATGTAAAAGGTGTTTCTCTGTATTGAAGCACTTTGTGAGCATTCTCGTTTTTGGATACACGTACACGCAGAAACATTTGGGGCATTGGAATACACATCATTTTGTAAGAAATTGTAACAAAGAATTCGTTCACAATTTTAGACGCTTCTTGTCTGAGATCAATAAGGAAGGAACTTGCTAACCCTGAATGCTTCAATGCTTCTTTTGAGCTGCCGAATCTGCTAAATGAATAATATTTTAATTATAAGCACGTAGAAGTATTTAAAAATTGACTGTGTTTTTGTATTTTGCTAAATCTCAGTCAAAGTCACATTTATTCATATTCATAACTCATGGTCAACAGTCATGTCATTTTGTGACCAATTTTATGTTTAGCCTTCCAAGGAATTCTATTGTACAAGTGACCAATTAAACAGAAATGAAAGTTGAAATTAAAAATATTGGACCGTAGGTATAATAGTGATGCATGTAGTGTGTAGTGTTAATATATTTATGCGTGTGCAATTTTTTTGAACGTATATTTTAATCGTTGCTTTTTTCAGGGAAGTTTATGAAATTAATTTTTAGTTTTAAGTAAGAAACAAAGATAAACTCATTGCATGATTTCCATTTCCCGTTTACAAATTATATGTGACGTGACAGAGAGGCTTTTTAGATTTCATCTCTATTATCTCTATTCTTTTGGCTGAGGATCCACTTCCAACACAATGATTTTCCGCATTCGATCTAATTCTGGATAAAGAATTTGAATGAAATAACTGGAAACAAGGCCAGTACTCAAGGATATCAAAGCAGCTATTTTCACAAGTAGAGAAACGTTAAAACTGGCAGTAGCCAAAAATAAGGACATCATCACTTCAAAAACTTTGTATGCAATCCAAAATTTTGATATCTCGGCGGAGGACTGTGAATCAACAAAAAAACATGAATATAATCATTACTTATCATATTAGTTGTTTTGAACCGTAATTTATTTAAATGTGTATACCTTTTTAATTCCTAGCATTAAAATGCTTGCAGCGATAAATCTTGCCACACACAAAGACAGCAACACCAAAATAATCCATGATGTTACAAGCACTATATTTAATTTAATAAATCTTAAAATTACGATTTATGAGTCTCATGTTTTATGGAATATGCAAAACGTCTAATTAAGTACCTTCATATGTGCTATTCACTACAACATAATTTGTAGACGCTTCGGGGGAATATGCCAGCAAAAAGTTACTACCAATCTTTACTAGAAAAGTCCATACTGCCAACACTCCAACGACTGAGCACGCTGAAAAGTAAAAAAAACACAATCGAAAATCGAAACATAAAATTAGAAAACATCAAATATAATATGTACATTTTGTAATTACTGATTACATTGTTTGGGAGGTGAAACGAATCAACAAACAAAAACACAGAATTAAAAAATGCGTACTTACACAGCAATTCAAACACGAAAGTTGAAATCCACCATATTTTAAACGATAGACCACAGTCTGCGTATATTTTCATTTTGAATTTAACCAATCAAAAATCCACAGAGAAAAATTTATAAAACGTTTTTGGTATATTTCTTCAGTTTACTCTAAATCCGGGCACATTTCATTTAAAATTACCTTCTACTACGTACCATAACTTTGGTATTTAAACAAGTAACAAATTTTTAACTTGGTTTGCTTCTTCTCCCTCGACAGACTCCACGACTCCACGACCGAGACCTTGAAAGGATATTATAAAGTAAATGAAGAAGTCTTTATGCTGTTATGTTATTTTGGTGGTAATTGTATTCCATACGTAATGTACATGTCTAAAACACGTGACGATTAGTGTTGTAATTAACACTGAATGTAGTTTATTGCCATTATAAATGTCAACGCAAACAAAAACAGCGATTATATATGCTGCTTGCTCCTGTGAACAATTAGCAGTTAAAGATAATTACTGCAATCTAATCTAGATGCAAGAAGTAAACCTCTAAAAGTCATATTATATCTTTCTACACGAAACCAATGAGATCACCTCTCACCTCATACATCTTATTTCGCTGGGTTGGGTTGTTGGGTATAATGTCATATGCTAAAATACACAATTCATGTACATGTAACATATCGCTATTGCGTTTGCGTTGAAAGAATTATGAGATCGTTAGTGGGTGGTACTTTGAGGGACTATTTTTTAGCTTCTAGTTATTTGTTAGTTGGTTGTACGTTTTTAAAAACTAGCTTTCATTAAGAAAAATGCTTTATGATTCATGATTTATTTTATGATACATGCATGTATGAGAAAGTAGAAACCTTTCCCGTTGGGGGAAATGGGTCATTTCGACCTAGCGCTAAAAGTATGCGACAAAGGCATCTACAAAATATTCATTCAGATTTTACTGAAGTAAAACATACAAGCTTTATAAATATTAATCACATTTTAAATTTGGTGCAGCGCAGAATAGATAATGAATAATATGTATATTTCTGCTAAAATATTTTGCTACCTGTTTGCTAATTTTAAAAGTAAACTAAGCAAGATTACACGATTGTTTCAATATTTTGTTATTCAACTTTAATTTAAGAATAGAAATTAAAACATACAATTATGATTTTCACCTTTTTCCTGTTTCACATTTACATACGTATTCGGTTCGGTACGTGTATAATATATAGTTACATATAATATTTTTTACTTAGCATATAAGACTCATATCATATCACAAAGCTATTTATTTACTGCATGATACTCGAAGCTGTGGAACTTATTAATCCACGACTAGAAAAGAACTCATCCATTTTCTCATTAAAAGTCTCCAACTTTTTTTCCATTTTCTGAATTCTCAACTTCACAATAATTTTGTTAAAATCAGAATATTCCTTAAACTCTTTCGGTGTCACATTATGCCCCAACTTGTTTTTTATGAACGCTGACGTCTTTTTTCGGAGGTCTTCAATATGTCGCTGCTTCTCCTCCTTTTTTCGAAGAGCTTTCTTCTTTTTACTTACCACCCTGTATCTTGTTTTAGCAAGACGCTTGTTACTCGTCTGCTGCATTTCTTTCATTAAATTGGCCTGAACAGCTACAAGGAAGGCACGAAGGTGAGCAATAGTTTCCTTCTTCATTCCGTTCCACCTTTTTAGATGAATAGGTGTGTTAGTAGCACGTCTTCTTCGTTCCTCTTCCACATCAATACTGGGACGCAACAGGGGAATATAACCCAGGAAAGTATTTCTCAAATATTGGGAATATGTCAGCCAAACTCTTCGTTGCTTTACCACTTCTTTCGCTTCGTGAACTCCAAAGTCAAGTAATGCAACGACAAAGTTGAGTCCAATGAAAATGACAAAGTAACCATACAAAAAAGCAAAGGCGGGTCCAAGAAACGGATTTATCGAAACAAACTCATCAAAGAACGATACGCCCAGAATCTGGAAATTCGTTAATTCGTATATTTTCCTATCATGACAATCAGTGAAAGGAAAAAAATCTAATAAAATTATGTACTACGTATTTTTAAGCCCACCTGAGCAACCAAAGAAGTCATACTTTCGCCCCAACTTGAAAATTCCCAAAGATCTTGTCCAAAAAGGAAGTTACTAGCGGTAGCAAATGCACATAAGAGAATGCTTAGAACGAGAACAAAACCGGCAAGATAATTAGCAGTTAGCTTCAACGTTAGTGCAAACGTCAGGAACCGCTGATCCGTGAACATTAGTAGTTGCCACAATTTTATAAAAATTAAAGCTTGAGTGACGCCCAAAACAGCACGCGCGATGTCATTCCAATAGGCAGCAGTTTGAATACTCACATACTCTGACTCACGTTGTTCCTCAATTTTAGTTGAAGCTGAATCTTCAGCGGCAAATGTTATAATTGCTATAATAAGGCTTATTATTACGAAAACAATTATACAAAAATCTAGCCACAAAGCAGATATTCGGAAACGTCGGTGTTTAGGCGTTTTGAATATGTCATAGATGAAAACGACGGTCCACAAAACCAGGGCGGATAAAAGTATCCATAGACAAACAGTAGTCCAAGCTCTTTCATCTGAGTATTGCAATTCGTCAACTGGAATGAGTTCCATTGGAGTTATCTGCAATCATTATGAACAAGAATTGTTTCAAAGTAAAAAATTAAGCTTTTACGAATCCCCATTTGGCTGTTAAGGTGAAAGTACCCATGAACGCATAGTAAAAGATGTAGTTGCTCCAATCTCAATGAGGAGAACCACGTCCACAAACTTGTTTATGTTTGGATTGAGAAGCGTAAACTCCAGAAAGATGGCCCTTGTGCGGTGATCAAGCCAACGTGTTTTCTTCATATACTTTATTACACTGCGAGATTCTCGTCTCGTTCTTCCAAGTTCAAGTAGGTAGCCTCCTCCATCGTATCTTCCTTGGTGGCCTTTAAATGTCCAAGATATTTCTTTAGTAGGCTTGCTTTTAGAGCCGTGAAATTCCCATCCGTTGTTTGGAGTTGTTAAGAAGCCTGGAGTGTTATTTGTTAGGGCTTTGTTAATGGCTTGCCATGTTGGATGATAGTCATCACGGTCCTGTGATATTTTGGAAAATTCTTTGCTGCATTTTACTCCATTTTTGGTTACAACTCGCGCTGCGACTCCAAGGTTGGAACCCAGTGGGAGCGGACAAACGGCTACAGTTAAAAATAATATTTACTTCAGCTTTTTAAAATTAATTCATTGTTTTGATCCATAAATATTGTTGGACAAGCACGTACACCAGAGTACGTACTTCCCGTCGCTTATGGCCCACTATACACACGAATTCGTTGAGGTCGGAAGAATTCCACGGCAAATAAGCAAGCGGCGCAAAACATTAGTCCGACCTCACAAAATTCGTATGTATAGTGGGCCATAAGACGACGGGAAGTAAGTACTCTGACGTACACGACTTGACCCTTTGTTGACGAATCCGCGCAACGCCAACTAAGAGAGTGTGGCGATCAGATAAAAAAATGCTTTCCTTGAGAGGTATCGGGTCGCCATTGTACAATTCTTGCGGATGTAGATTTTCAACTACAACTTTTTCCAGGTAATCATAAACTCTGTAAGATGTTGATATTCATACATTATTCGCTAAGACATACATACATAATACTATATAATACAATTTATGTAACAAAATCATTCCTAAAAGATGATTTTTGCATGAAAATATTTTCTCCTTAGAAAACTTACGAGGCTTCATTATTAAATGGTACTTTTGGACCCCCAATTCCATCCAGTTCAAACATACTACGTATATTATGAGTCACCTCGTAATTCTTTCAAAAACATAACAGTAAAATAAAAGCAAACAAACTTTTTTTTTACAAAGATTAAAGTTTGAAGTGATTGCATTCGCTAAGTATTTTACATAGTGGTTGTGTCCAGAGTAGGAAACTGCTATAAGTGGAATCAAAAGAAGCACACATAAAATCAGTCGTTGTAGCTTTTGCCGAAGTTCTTGTCTTCGTCTGGCATCAATTGTTAGTCGCTATAAATTGTAAATTACATTTAGAGAAATATGAAAGCAAAACATACAAATGCATTTTATTGTAACTTTTCTTTGATCGTTTATAATAATTTCTTAATATTGGTTCACTAATCCCTTACAAATATTTCGTTTCCTCTCAACGGTTGACAGATTTGAGTCGGGTTGAACAAATGGAATTTGTATGGCAATCTAGCATCCAAAAATTGCAGGTTGCTACTATCTTCAATAATTACCTGTAGCCTTTCTTTTACGACCTGTCGCTGTAAATGACAAGATGTTACACAAGATTTTCCATTACTCATTATCAATATTGCGAATCAAATGGTTGTTTAAATTACCAAGCTTCTAGCATTTATACTAACCTGTCCAAGCCATGTTACAATTGTGGTGAAAAAGAGTGCATTGATTGGTCTTCCAACAAATACAGAGAGTAAAAAGGACAACAGCAATGTCTGCAGCCACAACAAGCTTTGTGCGTAGGAAGAATGTATTCCCAACAACAAGGTGAAATACAGACATATAACAATTGTAGTCACACAAACAAACCAGGCTACATAGACGAACCACCAAGGCCAGCTAAAAGTTGTTAGGTGAAGTTGTGGAAGAAGACACATTTCCAGCGCTAGCTGAGCTTCCCAATTGTCTTTGTTCTGAGTAAACTGCTTACTTTCCATTTCCTTTTGCAATTCCTGATCAAGATTATTAAGGTAGTCGCCCGTGACCGCCTTTTTCCAAGGTGTTTTCTCACCAACTTTCTTCTGACTTGGGGAGTCTTTGTTCGTTCCTAAAATTATCTCCTTGTTCCCTTTTTTCCCTTTTCCATCCTTATCTTCTTCTTTCTGTTTATTCGGGTTACGATAACCACCCGTTCGATTTTCATTGATTTGCTTGTCTATCAAATCTTCGATTTCAGCGATATCATTATCTCCTTGAAAGATGAACGTATCGGGATTATAGTCTCTGACGGAAGATATCAGTGCTCTTCTCCCAAGCCTATCAATTGTACTTGTATCGTCACCAGTGGCTGTCTTGGAATCCACACTTTGAATGAACGGATTTCCATTAGGATTGATTTCATCTTCATCATTTTCAGCACCGGAAACTACTCCATTTTCATCCCCCTTAGTTCGATCTTGGATCCAGCCTTCTAAATTTTGGATGTCTGTTGATGGAATGGAAAAGCCAGAAGAGACGGTGGATGCCATTGAAGTGCCATCAAACTTTTCTGGGTGAACATTTGGATCGATTTCCATTCTTGAAGGTATCATCGAGGAGTCGTCAGAGTCCAATCCGAGATCATTCGGAGGAAACTTCACTTTTCTACCTTTGTAACCGGGCAAGTTACTTGTCTCCTTTTCAGATGGTAAAAATGCATTTTTATTCATTTCCTTTGCGGGAATAACATTTTCCCAAATTATTAGAGTTGGAATGACTTGAGCACGAATATTTCTAAAAAATAAATGGTTAATCATATATTTATTCTAAAACTCATTAATTCATTCATTTATTAAATCTGCGAAATTAATTTTACCGAAATAAATATATCAGTATGATTCCAACAGGTAGAGACACAAATACAATTTCTAGACTTTGTAAAAGTGCACGCAAATCCAATGTGATTCCTTCAAGTTCATATAAATGATCTGTGACAAGAAAAATGGGGAAAATAATCAAAGTTGTTTAAAAATTCAGGATAGGATGATTAACAAGCAAAGAAAAAATCTTCAAATCCTACCATCATTAGCATCGGCAACTGTCCCATGTAACCAAATATCCAAAACCAAGTACACAGTAATGAGTGCAAACGCACAACTCAACCTCTGACAACGTGTGAATGAACTTGATGGACTGTGTCTGAAAATGCTCACCCATAAGTTAGCATTGTCAAATTGTTCGATAAGATTTTCCTTAAATCGAACTACAAACTTCTGTCTTGTTTCTCTTGACGTAGCAGGAATGTCTAAAATAACCGTGGATTCCTCCCCAGTCACCATCATCCAGCGATTAACGTAAAAGTACCAGGCGCTATCAGAGCTTACGGGTCGGATTAGAATTTTCCTGCAGTACCTGTTTGTTGTCAGCATGTTACATACAATGTTATTAGTACTGATAAAATCGATATTATTTCTTAGTCTTATTTTTAAGGATTGAGTCTATCTGCATAAATATACCATGCTGGATCAACTCCTGTGTGATCAGTCCAAATTCGTATTCTCTCTAAAATCCCCAAATCCTTGTCACAAGCTACCAAAAAGCTATCAATATCTCCTCTCAAAAACACAGTGTTAGTACTGTCTTTCAAGGTAAAAATCTACGGAAAATTTTAATATAAGATTTATCCAATATAATCTTCTATGCAATATGATTTTTAAATAAATAAAAATAGTCAGCCTTTGAGCACCTGACTTCGCCCATTGCTTCCATAAATGACCATGCTAACGGAAGAGGTTGTTCCTGCCCAGAAATTACATCCTGTCACAACAGTAATTAAATAAAATTTGCTTGATTTGGTTTTTAATTGGATGTCCGACATAATAGTGAGGCCCACATCTTCTTTGGAATCCCGCCTGTCGTACAATTGGCAAATTATCAAACCGATTAGGTACAGAGAAACAAGTACGCAGACAGTTACTACAACTATTGGATTTCGATTGATTTCGTCTGAATCAATATGAGTGTCTACACCGTGAGCGTGCTTGTGTGGAAGAAGAATTCTAGTAAAAATTCCAGAACGAGTGGTAGTAGTATTTCCTAGATCACAATGACAATATGTTGCCATTTCTGAATAAGTCTATTTGTGTAAAGTATGTCCGTGCAAAAGCTGCGTGGTGGAAACGATATCAGTTTTTGTAATCCTTACACACAGATCAAGTTTGAGTCCGGCGACAAAGAAATCTGTGCCAAGGACAAGTTAATGGGCATCTCTTCTAATATTCTTTATTCACAGATACGTCATTTCGATTATCATGCTTTTCGTTGTTGTTGCCTTATCAATTATCAGAGAGATAAATCATTAACTACACATATTGTATCATTTTTACCCACTCGTGAATATCTCTAATCTAATCCCTGCCTGGGCCTATTCCTATGCAAAATATATTGCACAATAGTTTATTATACATACTTTGCTGTTAGAATTTCACAACTTGTCAAACAAACTACCAAAATACTAAATGTATGCAATGTTTTGGCGTAAAAAGTCATCGATCAATCTTTCTTGTCGTTTGTTTCGTAACAAAATTGGTGAAAGCACGCTTCACCACTTCCTACCTAAGCATATTGACTTTGTAGCATGGACAACAAATGATAAGCCACTCCCCCTTTTCCGGTCTAACGTTTAATTTTAACAATATATATAAAAAACGAAGTTCATTTACCAATTAGCGTACGAGATTTATATGAGCATATTCACGAGGTCAATTATAGAACTGTGGACCTTGTTTTGTTTAATTGTAAACTGTCTGACAGTTCTGGAGAGTTTTTGAGAGTCCTTTTCATTCGTTTTCCATTGATGTTGTGTAAAAGGTTTTTTCTGTAGTACTCAGCAAACATTAAAAAATCAGCCCCGGGTTTTTGGCTTCTATTGAATGCTTCATAACAATATATGTTTAGTTACGAAACTTTCACTAAATAGCATTTTCCTTCCTTTTAAATAACAACTCAGTATAACGTAACTAGATAGAGCAGGATACATAAGGTAAATTGCTCATGTATCTAAGTTTACGTCATGAAAAGCAAAGCATATGATTTTTTTTTTGGATGACCACTTTGCCATCTTATAGCAAGTATTTTTATGTATGGAAGTTACATAAAATATAAATATGTGAATCATATCAGATACATATAACTTTTCTTTTTATAGAATCATCGAAATCACCCGCTGACACACATCATTACGAAAAGGACTGGGGATAGATAGATGGACTGCTGGAAAGCCAGCCATTTGGGGATCAAACCTATTCAACCTGCCTTTATTGTCAAAATGGCTCTGTGATCTTCAATACCATTCAAATTAAGAACATAGGAGGCCATTTATTTTTACGCTGATTTTCGGCTCAATCATACAAAGCAGCATATAATGCAACGTTTTTCTTATAATTGTAAATACAATATTGAGAACAAGCTTGAAAGTAAATACATATCTATAAGTTTTTGCACCTAAAAACTACCAAGTAAACGCCATACTTCCTTGTTTCATTATTGCGACTTGTGTCTAGTGCCCTATGTCCGCTATCTAAAACCTGCATTACGGTTAATGATATGATGAACAATAACATACCAAACTTTCTCCCAAAGTGCCTTGCCTGCAATAACCTCTGGACTAGTCCGTTAGTTCATTATTAAGTATGAGTATACTTGTATAAGTATTTCTTGAAGACATGAACTACATAATACTCCATCGTTCTCCGGGGAAAGTTGAAAATATGTTATACAAAACCTTCCAATGCAGCTGACAAGACCGGAAGGACTAGTAGAAAATGATGCTCAGCCGAAATCCTGAGAAAGTAAATTGTGTCTAAAAATGTTGGAATTCGAATCAAAACATTATTTCAATTTGAAAGGATGCAGATGACTTCATGTATGGTTCGTGTGTTTTTGTGTAATTTTATTTGTACTTTTCTCCAAAAATATCATATGAGTAAGACATTTTTGGTTAAAGAGGTTTGATTGAATTTTATTTAACTCTAGCTTTCGAAGACTTTCCGTCCACCTTATCAAGAGTGATAACAATTAAAAGAAATTTGCAATTCACAATAGCCTAGTTAATAAAATTATGTAAAAATATCATAGAAAAATAACTTTAGTAAAAATTACATGTTAACATGCCATATTATGTTTCAAACAAAAGCAGACAAAGTATTTAGTTATGCTGGAGTTTCACATGTGTATAGAAAACGCCAATTATGTCAAAAACAGGTATTCAGTAAGCTTCGCAATGTAGGAGTCATTATTTTCACCTAAAAATTTCATAACAAACTATAGAAAGAGAAATATTACCTTTTCTCGTAATCCAAAGAATAAAATGAAGTGATGCAAGATATATTATGTACCTGTACAGTGCATTTGAGTCTGGTACTACATAAGTTAATGGACTGTGGTAATTTTAATATTATATCTTGTTCGTTTCTTCACAATTTCAGCTTCAAGTTTCAGCTTTCATGTATGTTTGCAAACTATATTTTATGGATATTATGCTACATACATCTTTAATATCAACTCTTAAATATTTTTGCTTTTTTCATGCATCAAACTCATCACTTTCATGGATCAATGGCTCTTCCTTCTATTACAAAAACGACAAAGCATGTGAAAAACGCATGGAAGAATACAGATGTACATGCATGTATATTTATGGAAAAGTTGGTTTGGTCATAAAAACCTGACATTCACGGAAATCACTTGGGGCCTAGACATTTCCTCTCAAATCTCCTAACGGATAAACAGTATCACATGTGCACTACGTGATTTTCTCTATCATCTTCATCACATAACTTTATGCTATACACAATGAAGATTTCAACAACATGTGAGGTTTTTTTCATTTATTTATAAGCCTTCTTTTGCACAATAAGTGAAAGGTGTATCTGAGAACTAAAGAAGACTTTCACTTTGTCTATAGGACTTGGAGATAAAACTCGTTAAATATTACGATCGAAAAATGGGAACTTCAAATTGTTTTTCTTGTCATTCAGAATTTCTAGTTTCAGGTGTTACTTTCACAAGAGCAAGTATAAATAACATCACATAATTACTGTGTAGGGGTATTATATAGAAGTGTTCCATTGTCAAATCTTGATGGAACAATCAATGTCATTTATTATTCAAGTTCAAAACAGTAAAAAGAGGTAAATCGGTATTAATGCATACTTAAAACGGATGCTAACATCGTAATGTTTTTCTAGTTTTCTTTATGTTACATACAAAAAAAGCAAGCACGCAGTATGGAAAACAAAAGGTTTACAGCATACACGCATAGCCATTATTGTTATTACCCGGTGCATTGTTAACTTTTGTAGCACCATTTTTTTCTAATAAAAATAGGAAATTGCGCCGTTCTGCCCTTTTGTTGCTTCTTTGTTCTGAAAATCAAGCATTTTCTTTGAACGCGACGGAACAAAAAATTAGTAGGAAAATTTCAGTTGGGTATTTGGGTACGATAAGAAAAAGTCGGCTTTGCTTGCAGCTTTCTCTGTAGCAGTAGCAAACAGTGACGTGACGTAATCACATCACAATGCTATATAAATAGGCCAGTGCTTCACCGTAAATAGCAGCCATGCATGAATCCTACAAACCGAATGGCATCGGAAAAAAAAATCTTCTGGAAATCTCATTTTACTACAAAATTGAATACAATAAAATAAATAATACGTTGAGACTTTCTTCTTTAGCAAATACCACAATACTAGCTACCACCATCAACTTTGAGTATTAAAGCATATTAAGCAAGCATAACAAAATGGTGGTAATTGAAAGTAATTCTGGTTTTAGATTAACACAGATGTGTCCGCTTTTATTGATGTGAAGTCAACAACGAATGTATTATGAAAAACCCATAGGGGACACGATATATATGTAGCAATAAAATCAACAACATTAAATCCATTAAAGTATTACTTTCAACTAAAATGAATGTTAAACGTAATGCAAAACCGCAATGTTTTCCAGGCCGGATTTAGTCGCTGCGGCTTACTATATAATGTGCTGCGTATATAAAAGCATACATAAGTTTAGCAGTTTTCATCTAGGCTGCATGCAAGATTCGCTTTTTTTTTGCTTACTACTCACGACCAGAATTGTATACAAGTAAATTGGCAATCACAATCCCGATATTCATCATCATGATGGCGGTAGTAAAAGTAGTACTCAAAATCATAAGGAAAGAAATAAAAAAGAGTCAGGAGAGAGTTTTATGAAAATAACTGAAAGGGGTTGGGGAATGAGCGTGGAAAATGGGAAATTCTCGACGTTCCGCAAATAAAAAATATATACTTATAGACCAAAATAGCAAAATAAAAAACCGTAAAAACATTGACTGGTGGATTTGGAATGAAATGAGTGGTAGTGCGGCATGGCTTGAGTCGAGTGCATGGAGCTTTAGGAGGGAAAAAGTAAAGGATTCGTCGTGAAAACATTGTGGACCGGTTTAGAGGTACCAGGGACATACCGTATTGCAGTACAATGGTAGAAAAAAGACATTTTGAAGAAGTTTATAGAGATATGTGTGGACTTTCAGCATGCCATGTACGTGAGCAATCCCTAGGTCCCACATCTCAAACGTTTGCAAAAAAAAATTCTTGTGCCTTGCAGTTTTGCTCATACAGCAGCGTGACTGGTTTTTTGGTAACTAGTGCAGTGGCAGTGGTGGACCCTTATGTATAAATTCAAGTATGCCTTGTTATACTCTCCTACTTATATGTTCACATCGTATATTTATTTATGGGTCGATGATGCGTATTTTTTTTCATGTACCATCTTGGATAAATCTTCACAACTTGGTTACTACACGGTGTACGCTTTTTTTCTTGTGCAAAAATAAAAATAACAAAACCATATATTGGAAGTACAAGGAGGCATGGTACAAGGAGTTATCTACGTCATTTATTTTTAAACTGTAGAGGGTTTTTATACCGGAGATTGGCTAAACTGGCTAACCTTCAAGGCAGATTTTTTGGGTATTTTGTATTGCAATCTCTTTTGTTCTACTTTCACAAGTATACACTTTCTACAAAATTGTGCATATTGGTATCAGTTATTCTGGTCAAGTATTCCAGTGATGTTTTTATTTTGTTTTGCAAGAACAGATTACTTTCTTTTAGCTGTTTTAGTGTTTTTACACTATCCGATTTACATACATCTGCCAAAGTGTTGACAGTGGGGATTTGATCTGAAATCAACTTGGGATTGCATAGCTCCTACATCCTACACCATCCTAGGGAAACCTACATTAACAAGCCCACAGCCTAGGGCTAGTTCAGCAATCAGTCAAAGCCTACAGCTACAGCTTAGGCATCTGGATGATTCATGGTTACTTTACCAATAATGCAATTTAAAATATAGACATAACATACCAGCTATCGGGAGCTTTGAAAATAAATTATGCATTGGTCTTTCGAAATAGCTGTATAATTTTTAGGCACATTTGGGAAGTTCATTCAATTGAATCTGAGCATGATTTCTACCAAATGGTATGAACGTTAAATGATGTTTTCACTCGGCCACAATGGTAGAACAGTAACAGAAGGGTTTTAAGTTTTAAGCAATCAATGAAAAAGTAGCATGTATTAATATCTTATAATTTGGTAGTCCAGTGTTCAGTGGAACTTAAAATATATGAAAGGTCTTCACCAATATTTGCATATTCAATAAGGTCCAAATTGTCTACATCTAGTATACCATCACCAAAGCGAACTATAGCTTACAGTGTTTTCAAGTTATAATTTATTCTAGCTATGCTTCTATAATGATTACTCATAAGCAAAAAACTGTCGACTAATGTCGTTTATTAACTGTATGTGATTTCAGTAAGTTATTCAAATTGCAAAATATAGGTGATTATTGAAACATCCTACATTGAGCTGCATGAAACAATAAACAAATAAATTTTCCCACTGTCACACTATATCTGACTCAACTTCCATTTACAAGGCCTTGTAAATTGTATATATTATTGTCGTAGCCGTGTAAAATGCCTTGTGAACACAACATTGCTTTCATTTTCAACTCATCTTCTTACATCTCAAGAAAACACAACAAGCAAAGATTTTCGACTGTCGACAAAAAAGAAAATACACAATGTATCTACGTGCAAAATAGAATAGAATGGGAAAAAGTATTATTGTGACTTTATATACGATAAGCGTATGCTTATTTTACACTTTCAATCTTTGTGTGTATCAACCAAAAAAAAAGAGAAAGTTGAAAGTTAGCATTATTTTGCACGTTTACGTTAGGTCGGTCGGTGCGGCGTACAAAGACGTACTTTGTATATTTATAGACCATGCAAAAAATTGTGCCGCGGAGCCAAAACGGAGAAGGTCATGTTAAATTCTGAATAAGCAAAGAGGCAGCAGCAACATAGCAAAAGAAACAACAACGGCTCATACTGCTGCTGAGCTTCTTCAGCTTTCCCTTGTGTTCATTTTCACAGAGAACCGGTGTGTGATAGTGATGATGGTGTGCGTAGGTACATTCTCTGGAACTTGGCCCTGGAACCTCTCTGTCTCTCTGCTTCGTGTTTGCACAAACCATCATTACGACAGCAAGCTGCTGATGGTTCTGTAGTGAAAGTGGTGGCATTGCCTGCTTTTTCTTTTGTGAAAGCAAGAGAGCTCTTTTTTGATTGTACCCTTATAGCACTGGTAATAAGCGTTGATGGTAAGTGACGCATCCTTTAGAGAAGAGATACATAAATATGGTTATAGTGTGGTGGCTGGTCTGGTGGTAGATCTTGCAGCACCTTGAAGCCTTTTTGCTTGGCACACATGGCCTATCATACTATCATGGCAAAAGGTAGTGTGTGTGTGTGGTTTCATCGCTAGTGTAGTTGATTCATTTCATATTATATTACATTATCTGAATTACTCTATATGGGCAGAATTTTCTACTGCTAAAGCAGCAGCAGGAAACTCTCACGGCAAAGCTAAGAAAAGACTGTGATAGAAGTGTGTACTTTTGTACTACTGCCCTACAATTCGTTGCCTTTTACCCAGTTTATCTTTCTTTCTTTGGTTCTCGGTTGCAGCAGTATGAGCACGTTGGCTCAAATAAGTGTTCCATCCACTACTTACACAAGTATTCAGAGTAAGATGTATACAGGTTTGTAGCGAATATTCTTATAAATGCACAGGGATAGTCGTCAGAGCATTTTCTTTTCTCCCTCTGCAGGGAAATACTAATGCTGTTACAAACATTTCGTACAGTTTGAAATTTTAGCCGGAGAAAGTTGATACCGGGTGCGTTGCTTTGTGCACTTACAGTGTGTGTATGGTTTACTTTTACTATCAATATATGGTTTCTCACTCAATATAGAAATGTAGGTTATGAGAGATTTAAACGAAAAGTTTGAATTTTAACGGTCATGTTTATGAAAGTAATAATCTAGCGAAGCGAATATTACAAAAGGAATTTTGAATGGTTTGAAATAAGATAAGGAGGTGTAAAAGCAAAAGGTTTCTCGACCGTTTCATGGCTTTGTTTCTTTGTGGTGTATTGACGAGGCCGCATCAGTGGTAGCGGCTACAGGATTCTAGTCATATGTTATTATTTGAGGTGTAACATTTATTTTTGCCTACTTTCATTTTTTAATAAAATAAAATCTCATGAAAGCTAGCTAAATGGCCCATTGAATGCTGCCGATTCTGCATAAATATAGCATGATTCGTGATGATCATCAAAGATGGCTTAGATGGGATGGGTCTTCATTTTAATATTTTTAGTGAAATAATAAAAGGAGAAGTCATTGCTATTTTTGGTCCAGCTGCTGCTGCTGCTGCTGCTGCAAGGGAACCAATTAGGCTACGCTTATGAAGCTGTTTTAGGGAGTATCAAAATACATTCGATTTTCTTTCAGGTAGACTGGAAAAGAGACTGCTTTTAGTCACAAAACTTGACTTTGAAACTCATTACTTATATTATACAAGTTTCCTTTCTTGCATGCACTTAATTTTATTAGCACTTTAGGCGAAACATTGTTCCGAGACACAGGTTGTAAAAGCGTCAAGCATCAAATGAAATAAAATAAAGTCAGCTTGTGAGACTGACAGTGTTTTACCATATGAGAAATATTTAGCATAGCAAAATGCCTCAGGAAAAACATTCTTTATTTCATAGAGAAGATAAACTTAATATTAAAATATGGCAAAGATCTGAGAAAATGGTAAAGTAATTGATATCCAAGAAAAACACTGCGAAATTCCAAAGAAAACGGCTTGGTAAAAGTTTGCATGGAAAAGAAAAACTTACTCAGCATGCAATAAGATCAATCGTCTACATAGCGCGTTTTTTTCGGTTGCACAACTATCTTATCTGAATTTCAAGTAAATATTTTGCATGAGAAGGAATTTTACAAAATAAAAGAAATATTCTTCACCAGTAAATCGTCATCCGAAATTCCGAAAGATTGATATCATTGAGCAATTTATTTATGACGAGAATAACTTTATTCTTGCTAGCTTTCATTTCCAATTATTTCTACTTTCTTAAATTCACTGACATGGCAAGTAACCAGATGCATAAAGCGTAAAATGTTTTTTCCACCAAAAATTCCAATTTCCACAGAGAAAGTTCCCATTCACTGAGAAATAATGAAGACTGAGAAAAAAACAAGGCAGAGTTGGCATATCACGCCAAGCTCAACTTAAAGTCAACTGTTTTCCTTATCCTTCTTATTTGTCATCATCAAACAATTTCGCAAGAAAGAAGACGTAAGCAAAAGGACACACCACTGTATAACTTGACAGTGACTGACTTGAGTGAAAGAGCACTCAGCAGTACTAACAAGTAAAAAGTGTACTGGTAGTACACAGAATACGAAAATATGGCGCAATGTACAAAAGTTCATGAGTCCCTTTGATATGTCCTTGAAGATGCAGAAGATTATACGGACGAATTATATTTGAGGGCCGAGTACTTCCAAAACTAGTTCTCTTTGTTGCTTTTCATTCTTTCTTCCTCCCTTACTACTTGCCTTAAACTTACTACTTACATACTTGAGTTGTATTACTCTCGCCCCAAGATATACTCAGGCAAGGCAGCAGCGGCAGCTAGCTAGCTCCTTCTTTCAATTGTTATCCTTCCATTTAGTATCAGATTCTCCAACTTCCAACCTGCTGCAAATACTTGTTTAGGATCCTAACACCACACCACTATCACTGCATGGCCATCGTCGTACGTAGCGCAGCAGTTAGTTGGCATGTTCTGCATTGTGAGCTGACTCCGAATTCCACAAATATTTTCTCTAGATCCTTTCTTTGGTTGAAACTGAACAGAGAAGCAATGGTGAAAGGGATATTGCTGCAGCAGCCAAGTCGCAAGTGCCTCTGTGAAAAGTACACAGAGACTTTTAACGCAGCAGTGGTGCAGCGGCAGCCAACAAGGAAACAACGTGCGTTACACGCTGAAAAACTATCATCATCAATCCATTTACATTTTATGTGAGCGGCGAACAATAGGCTAGTAATTCGATGTGCCCTGTCTCACAGATTAAACTTTCCCTTGAAATTTATTCATTGCCTTTTGTATACATACCGTAATGTGTGCAAAACAATGATTTATTTGAAAAAAGTCTATCACTGCACACTCCAATTTATGTACTTCCATTGTAACTGGCACCTTTCTGTGGAAAAACTATATAATATGCCATGGGTTCCCGGAAGAAGAGCATGAGCAGTGTTTGTAATTTAGTGTCATAAAGGAAATTAGTTTTTTTCTCGCAAATGTACTATAAAGTTTGCAAAGTGTAACGGAGAATAATATAAACGTAGAGTGTTAAGTGTTCAAGCGTATGGAAAACATGGGGTGAAAGCAAAAAAGTTGTAAGTACAAATAAATATTTTATTCAGTAAATAAATCCCGGTTTGCTGCTACGACCGTGATTAGTTGTTTGGCATTTTTTTCATGTGGGGAAAACTAGCAGAAACTTTTGAAGGACAAACTAAAAAACTTGCATGCTGAACAACAGTCTATTATCAGAGTAGCGTATCTTTTGCTGGAAGCCTAGAAAAATGTCGTTTAGCTGGTAGTTAAACTTATACGAATGAAAAAAGTTCTTATAAAAAAAATTCTCCATTGTGTATTAAAGATTGGGAAAAAAATTCACGGTTATAGTTTGGCTTCGTACTTTTGACTGCGTATGTGTCAGTCAGATTTGGCTTAACTTTTTTTTCCATGGCTAGAGCTGAGCTCAAGGAAGCGTTATAAAGACATAAAAATATAAAAAATAATTACGGTTGACTATGCTATGCTTCACTGGTGTCGTTGGTATTATTATTATTAGAAAGGTAGAAATAGTCGGGGTAATCAGAAGCAGCAGGATATATAACAGTAGTGTGTATAATAATAATATGTATACAAGTAGCAGCAAGAACGGAAGGAAAAGGCAAAGCCGGATTACAGTGGTATTCAATCTTCACAGAGTAAGTGGTACTACTCGTAACCGCATTGGCATTTTTTCCTGCGTTTATTATTATTATTATTCTTACTTTTCGTGTACCTTATATATACAAAATAAATCCATACAGTTAGAGAGTCACAGTAGAAGCTACTACATCAGAATAAATCATGAAATCATTCAACTAACAGAAAAACCCTGACTCTGACTGTCGGCATTTATTATTCTTTTTCCGCTCCTACACACACACTCGCAAGTGAAGTGAATGATTTCTGTACGGATAAATGAAAAAACATAATTAGTTAGAGTATATATTATGGCACGTTCTATACATGATGGAGAGAAAGTGACTACATGATTTCTCTGATCTCAATATAGCCGGTGATGGTTGTGGCTGCGACGTCCGTCCCAGTGATACTCTGATAGGTACATAAATAATGTGTGTACCCTGCTTGGTTGGTGTGACGTAGAGAACTATTAATCTACGATCTATTGTATTCTCTTAACAACACCTTTGGGTATTGCTTCGATGTGACCCCGTAGAGAATAGAATAGACGTTGCAGAAAAAAGCATCTGCTGCCTTATATGAAAAACAGCAATTCGAAACCACATCATCATACTGCTCCGCGCTGAAACCAAATTCCACAAAAACTGAACCGGAAAGAGTCATAGTCAGGGATTGGAGCGTTCGAAGTAAAAGACAAGAGAGGAGAAAGCTGGTAATGATGTTAACGGTTCTCGGTTTGCTTTCGTTTGTTCAAGGGTATTAGGTAACGTAAACCATGAAGATATGCACAGCGTAAAATAACAAAGAGATAGTATAAACAAGACAGAAGTAGCGCTGATATTTACAATATAATATTTACAAATTCATCGTGTAAACAATTACTTACATGACCGAGCAAAAGGTTTCCACTGTTTACATTTTGAGATTATGGAATTAAATGGGTAAAAAAAGAATGCCAAAAATCGTGTGTCAGATTTGACGCTAAATGGTTTTGAAGCTCTTTAGTTTTATGATGTATGATGGATCAGCCTTATATATAATTAGGTCAAATTTGTGTCCGAATTCCTGGCATGAAGTTCATAAGATCAATGGTGAATGAAATTCTCGATGATGAATTGTTGTGTCGTAAGCGGTCAACTGGTCGAATGTCGAATTTTCAATAGTTTTAATTTATCTATGTCAAATGAACCATATATTTACTAAAATATCATCTAAATTTGGTCCTTTTTGATCAAGGTCTATATTAAACATACCTGCATAGCTCCTACATTTTTATAACTGTTTGCAATGCCCCACACTTTGATGAATACGCTTATGAAACAAACGGACAGACGCCTAGTAAATTCAATATGGCGAACCAACGTTACTTTTAGTAAAATATAATGTAAAATTTTAGTAGTAATTCGCACATGGTTGATAGCAAAGCATAAGATTTAAGTGCCTGTTAGGCATGGCATAAGTAAGACATTTTCTACAATGTTGTGTAGTCCACGCGGGGTATCCACATTTTAGATTGGAACTGGAAAGGGATTGAATGACTTTATGATAAAGAAATAAAAAGTAGCTTTCTAATGAGCACTACTATCCTTTTACTACTCTTCCCTTTCTTCTTTGTCTGTTCGATGAATGTAGGCCATAATAAAAGCTGTTAATAATTCTTTACACTATTTCTTCCATTGAGAGGTTGAAGTGTTCAGAGTTCTATATTTTCTCTTTCCTGCCCCTACTTCCCATGAGTCTTCATTAATGTCCACTTTCATTCCGATCTGGTGCTTTCACCAAGAAACCTGAGAATGGAATTGTACTTTGGCATATGACATTTTGAACTGTTGTCTGCTTCTATATGGTTAACTTGTTGGATTAGACTGATGAAGCGCTGCAAAAATACAGCGTCATGGTCATGACTGTGACAAAATCATCCAAAAACTGCTTTTCAACATGCGGAGCACATTGAATTGTATTTTTCTAGTGTATTTACGTTCATATATTCTCAACTGCAAACCTATAAATTTTAACTGAGAACATTTCTTTCTTTTTTTGTAGATTTCACAAGCGTTATTCTGACGGTCTTCCAAATAGGTTAAAAATCAGAACACCACACGTGGATGCCACAAAAATTCAATTGAGAAGAAAAACAGAATGGGGAAAGTTTGAATGACGTTTGTGGGAAATAAAATTCGCCTCTTAGTAGTTCTCAAGGTTCGTCGGTAATTCGAGGAGTCATTTAGGTTTCTTTTTCATTAATTTTGAACGTTCTACAAAACCATCTTTGTCGGAGTGTGAGAGAATCCGTAGTAAATACAACATCCAATCAGCAATCAACTTCAATCTGTCAACTAGTAACCTTCGTAGTAACCTCCTATTAAACATTTCGAATAAATACTTGTAGTCGAGTTAGTCTGAAATAAAGAAAGAGCTGGAAATACGTGAGCTAGAATTTGAACTAGAACTCCAGTTGGAACCGTATTGGATCAAAAACAAACAGATAAATAAATGAAAGAACTATTCAACGTCTCCCACACAGCAGGACACCAACAAACCAAATTTTCTTACAATTTCCTTTCAGCAATTATAGGCAACAACGCAAAAGATTTTTAAGTAAACAGCACCGATTGTATCACGAATTCGGAGAATCACAAAAACCTGCAACAACTTTACAAGAAGAAAGGACAACAACGTGACTGTGCCTTCGACGACAAAGCACCGTCAAAAAGCAAGCTGAAATTATTAAATTTATTGAGAAGACAACACTTTGTCTGTGAAAACTTTCTTGTGCTCTATTCTATCGTTGAAAGCTCATTTCAGTAGTTCGTCCCAATCATCATTATCATTCATTACGGTACAAAAGGAAAATGCTGTCCACAACTTCTCTTAGCACTTGTCTTCATGTAAGCTTATTGTAGAGAGACAAGTAAGTTTGCTCAGGTTGTTATCGAAAAGGAAAATCAAAGCAATCATGACGACATTGGAACAAGTTTTGAATGAAATTGACTGCATTGGGTGGTGGACCCAGTTTCGTGAGGACTTGAAGAAATTTGATCCGAGAAAGCCTTGCTTTGGCTTTACATTGCAGAATGGAATACTTATTATAGCTATAATAGACGTGGTAAGTCCTACGAATAGTTTAAATCAACCTTGTTCCTTTTCTTTTGATGCATAAGAGCTTTTACTGTAATAATTTGCTAAGAGTCATCTTCTGCGAAAAGAACAGCGAAGGTGATTTCTTATATGCTTGGTATAATAATGGAACTACTGAGATAATATAATGTGTAGTGTAATATACAAATACATATATATACATACCTTTTCAAGGTCACTGTTTGTAACAGTCATGTTCATTAAAGCGACAAGATGGGTACCATAAAAAAGATTATTTTGCTTTTTTGTGTCGCTTTCAAGATTGGTGGAGTGCTGGGAGTACTACCTCTGGTTATTTGGCTTACTGCAATGACACTTTTTAAGGATCTCATGCAGAGCATCAGAGAAGACATAACATTGCAACCTATGGAGTCGGCCAAAACTGTGGAGAAATCATGTAAGAGAGAAAATAATTCACTAATGGAATTTTTACTCGGAATGCTAGAAAAGGGTTGAATTCGAAAAGCTGGAAAATGATTACATGTGCTGTCACCCAATACCATTTTTAATTATAAAATTAGTGTCCACTCAAATATCAAAGACTTTCATTCAAAATGTTTCGAAATGAAAAAAAAAATGTACAACAAATTTACGTGAAGCAGAAAATTTTAAACATATCAATACTCCAGCTATGTCTTATTTATAACTGATACTGATTGTCAGTATTTTACTCAAGGTTTAACCAACAAGCCATTGATTTTACGTTGCACAATTGAACGCACAATATACAATACATATCATGCATGAATAATAATGTAGCGAGAGCGGGGACGGAAACAATATTACGAAAGAATGTTTTGTCATGGTGTAGTCTATTCTCCTAGTCCCTTGTGTGACTAAGAAAATTTTACACGGATACCCTCTTTCAAATTATTGCAAAGAAAACAAAAATCCACAACCAAGCAGTTGGTGTAGTGTAACAATAATATTAGAACGTTTGTCGACTATTAATTACGTGAAGACTCATCATCACTTTCACCGAGCACCAAATGCAAACGGCATGGCAGAGCAATAGACATAAGTAATGTGGTAAACAATTTGTGTTATTAAACAAGCCAAACAACATAGAAAAAGAACGGGATAATGACAACACACTTCTTAAAATATTTTCTCCTATATGGCCTTTTATGGCCTAAATATAAAAATAACAGAATTTGAAGTGCATTAGTTAAACTAATAAAGCATTTTCCAACAAGCATACTCATCCCATTTTTACTCTTGTCTGAAGTGACGAAGGTTGAAGGTACAAATTGATGACTGCATAATACCAGTTTTATGTATGCAATGAGCACGAAACATCAACATTCCAGAAGCGTTTTTCAACTTTCAACAGCTCGTTACTTGAATTATGCAGGAATTCCACCATTTTTTATTCACATAATAATATGAAAATATATTTAGCTATATTGGCAATTTTTTTCCAACCTTTGAATAACAATAGTGCAAAAAAGAAGGAGTCTTATGTAATATTTCGAAAACGACATTAGTCAACACTTACTTCCCCGTAACGAAATTTTAGTGAGGAATTTTGTAGTCGAATGTGTATGTGCACCTAAGTCAACCTGGTCAAAATTGGTCGAATATAATCGAATTGTCGAAATTATTAGGCGAAATATCGTTAGTCGAACGTAAAGTTAGACCTACATACTTACTTCCGTACAAAATATTTATCTTTAGGTTATAAATATGGCTGGTACTAGAAACCACCAGCAGTCAGCGCACATTTTCATGTTCATTTTACAGTTTTGTCAAAAATTGTTCTTGAAACACTTGACTCGTGTAATTTTGATATTTAAGTCTAATTAAATATTTTTTAGTGGAAAAATCGACGAATAAATGTTTTCGCATAGAAATCGTCTGTGGCTACAGTCTACTATAAATATTTCCATAATATTCTAGTGTAGCCCAAGAAGATTTTAGAAAAGTACAATTTTCAACTAGATTTTCATCTCCTGTTATCTAAGCCAACTAATGAAAACAACTTGTCTAAAATCTTCTTGGTGTAGCCTAGACCCCAAGCATGAATATAACAGTAATGCAGAAATGTTGATGTTCTTTTTGGGGCACGTTAGGACTGATCTAAATTTACGACGAGCCAGACTGGAGTAAATGAAATAAACATGTCACGATGCTGTAAAATGTTGCCTTTTGAAGATATGAATAATATGAAACCGTCTGACACATTTGGAACTTGCAACCTTGCCTATGTAACAGTAGTTTGCTGCAAAAAATATTGTTCAAGGATTAGTTTCCCCAAGAGTTCAGTCTTATTTTGCGATCTGAGACAGCATCTTTGAAAACGTATTGATATCAACGAGCACGAGTATGTCTAAATCTCCTTTGGGGTCTTTGCTATAGCCTAATATATATGCATATTTTCATTTGATATAATTCAACTTTTATCATGAACATATCGTAATGTAATGATGATATATGGCTCCCTTTTTATAGGTCAGATATAGTTAGTTAGGAAGGCTTCTTTCACCTCAAAGATATGACAGACAGGAAATATGTGGCCCAAATGCAAAATGTTAGAAAACATTATCATTATTCATTATCAAACACTATTAAGTTTATAGTAGAGGTGTGTGTGCATTCTTAAATTGGGTTTCAAAAGGTGAGAACTCAGGGAAAGAGAAGTTGGAAGTGAAGCTAATGAGAAAGGACGTTTTTATTGGCTTCGCTTTTCAAATTTTGATGTGGATGCTACAATGACACCACACCGCTTGTATAAAATTCCATTTCGTTTTCGGATTTAGAGCAGCCAACGGAAATTTCGTTTGTACCTTCTCTTTATTTATGCAGGGAAAGTATTTTTTACAACTACCTTGTTGTTCGGGAGCATTTGAACTTGAAACATATCGCAGAATAAAAGCAGCGATTCCTTTCTAAAAAAAGTAATGGAGAAAGTAGTGTTAGAATTGCCGCATTCTTATCAGCAGCAACAGAGAGGAAATGTAAAACAGATGAAGTACTCCCTATGTACTTTTTAACTGTTGGCAGAACAGTCTTTTAACAATCAAGGCATGCGGGGTGTAGATTGTGGATGTGGATAGAAGTGACAAAAAGAAAAAAAAGGTTTCTTGGAAGCGAGGAGAAAGAAAATTGCATATTTGTGTGCTCCATTTTTTACTCTTTTGTTAGTTGTAGCACAAAACGAAAGAGATGCCGTAATAATGTATACATACCACACATTTGTCTGTACATGCTATTTGAGTAGGATACGATAAAGAGAAAAAAAATTCAAGACGAACTGTTTTCTCTACATACGTTAACCAACGTGAACATTATTTCCCCGTACATAGGTATCTATGCTAGAGTAGCTAGAGGTACAACAGCGATAATGTTTTCTTTCAAGTGAAAGTTCAAAAGTGAACCCACAAAAGCACAGCCTACACGGAGTAATTTCACGAGTTCTAGTTTTGTAATTGTTTAATTAATATGCATTAATGGATTTTTTTCTCTTTGTTCCACAGTTAGTGTGTTCCTTGCCATCCTTTGTCTTGTGATCAGCGTGTGTCTTCTCGAGTTCTACTTGGCAATGCTCCTATTAAATGCAACAAAAAAGGTATATAGATTGGTTTAAATGTATATAATTATGTACTTATTCTATGTATGTATTACAGGAATACGTAGAATTCAACTAGAATCGTGGATTTTTAAATAACTAAATTTACATTACAACGAATGCTTCCCATTTACGTACTTGGGCGTCACATTACTGCTAGCTTACTAGATTTTGGCCTTTAATTCGAAACCATTAACGGAATACTTAGCATTTCCGAAGTTTCTGGAGACAGGTTTTAGTTTTTTGCTTTCACCTTTATGTACATGGAATTAGCCAAAAGAAAGTACGTTGATGGTAATCTCAAAAGGATTACAAATACGTGCAGTAACAAACATTTAATTAAAATCTAAGATTGTGACAGGCACAAATTATCTCGCATTGCTTCTTTGTGTTTGAGTTGACACACAACGTCTACTATTTTCATTTCTTGAAATAGAAAAGCCCCCTGCTGCTGCTGGCGTGAAGGCGTGTTTAATATAAATAATACATTGAAGAATGATGTTAGCGAATTAGATTCATTAATATTTAATGCAGAGGATTCTAAAGGGAATAATATAAAGTCACTCGATTGCTAGAAACATTGCAAAGACATCTCCTCATCGAAATGTACATAATTTGCTTTTATAGATATGCCCAGTGACACAAACTGTTTTGTAGAAACATATTTGCCGACCACTCCTTTGACATTGCAAGACAAGTCACTCATAGATATAATCGTTAGCACTAATTCATAAATACCTAAATGCTCTTGATTATAAATAAAAGGTAACAAAATTCGCGTAAGTTTGTGTTACTCTCCGCCAGGCGACCATACATGTTCAAGCAATTACAGAGATTTCAATTGGACAGAGATTTCATCAAACATTTTCTGAGTATTACAATTAAGCATTGCTACCAAATGTCGAAAACCGTGACCATACCTTGCCTTACTACATTTTTACTTTTGTCTTTGCCCTTGACTTCCAAACTTTGTGACTTGACCATAAATACTTTCACCAGAAAATGGAGATAAAGCATACATGTACCATATGTACATTTATACTCCTACATGCAAAAATATTCGCACCACTTTTGCAAGGTATTCGTCTCATGTAATATTCCTTGGAGCATAGCAGTCGTTCATTAAAAACGTTATTACTGTAATTTAAGTCATTGTTTGAATCGTAACGAGTAGGCTGTACAGTAGTTCGCAGCTCACATTTGAAAGGTATTATTATTACAAGGTTGCGCTTTGCGCTCAGATTTCAATGGGATTCATTTTCATTAATCATTTGGGCTAGTGAAAGTACAGAACTAAGCACGTACCTACTAGGCACAGTGAGTTTAAATCTTGGATTGTGAGCATATTTCTAAATGATTTGAAGATATGCAATGGCATGGAACTTTTTGCCTAACATTCTTTCATTACCAAGTTGCATGCATGCAGTGACTACTTTATCTTCAAGGCAATTAGTAAGTTGTGAATAGTATATCAGTACTATACTGTGAGGCTTGTAGCTTTATATGATTTCAGTATACGCTAAGCTGTTATACAAAAAAAACTTCTTTTTTTTCTTTCCTGGTAGCATACCTACCTACCTTCTTATGTACTGAAAAAAACTAGTTTTGTTCAGTTAGGTTAGGAACAGGTATGTATTATTCGGTATTAGTCTTTTAGAGAGGCGTAACTAATCCTGATTTACTTGAACGTTTTTGTTATTTAAGTGAACATTATCACACATCCGATCCAATTTTTATGCTTTCTCGGAATGAATGCCAAAAGTAAAAAAGTCGACAAACTTCCACCTCATTTGGAACACTAGTTATATGTTATATCTATGTCTATATAAGCCTGTACCCAATTCCCCCTTGTACAATGACTACTTTACTCTTAGAAAATCGTATAATGGGAGGAATACGGAATTACAACATGCCACATTACATTCCGGTTTAAATCAACAAAAAATGCCGTAAAGTATATTATACGTGTTGAGGCTCTCATTGTTGGAGAGCATGGCCTTGCTCTTTTCCTCCTAAAAATAGACATAATGATGGAAAAATGCATAACTGTTACTATTACTGACACTCGACTGAATGGGTAAATATTCACAAAAAGTGCCTCTTCAGCCATTTTTATTCTAATAAAACTTGGAAAAACTTTTCCCAGCTGTACCCGTATATGCTTGATATGCCGAATTTTTTTTCGGTCGCCTGCCACCGCCATTCTTTTCACAGGCTGCGTGAGACGTCTCGTCTACTCATAAACTTTCTTTTAATTTTAAATGAATTATGCGTTAGGAAATTAGCAGCTTTTTTCCGTGAAGGTTCCGATTTCTTGACAAAAATGCATGGCTTGTCATAACTTTATAGTGTATGCATGCATGACTCAATATGGAAATAAAATAAACTAACTATTCTTTTCATATGGATATTTTTTCTTTCAGAAAAAAGTGACAAGTTGCTATCTATACTGGAGATTGATCGTGGTCGTCCTCCTCATTGTCCTATTCGTTCTCGGAGGTGTTATACTGAAAGCTTACGTCGTTCACATAGCCATCTTGGGCACTGCCGTGTGTCTCTACAAACTTTACTGCTTCTGGGTGGTGAAGGAATTCGTGGGCAAGATAGGAACGGTGTCGGCAACAGAGAATATGGACAGCTTGCCAACAGTTTGCGGAGAAAATGAAGAATTCACCAAGCTATAAGAGTGCTATCATCGTCACTAGTATTCCGTCGTATCAATGCGCATTTATTAAGCATATACTTCACATAAATTAGCCATTTCTCTTTATACCCGCTTATATTATTGCGTTGACATTGCAATAATACTCAGCGTTGATGCCACTTTTGTATCCTCAGAAAACTATATAATCCCTAATGTTTGCATAATGCGAAAATAAATCAAGTGTGTAACCTGCATAAGGGGAGGGGAATCGTGAGACAAAATTGCAAATGCAGGAATAAGAGCAGCAGTCGACACAAATATTCAACTACTGCTTTCAGTGAGTACAATCATGTATAGCTGGAAAAGAAACCTAGCTATTTTTTTCTCTCTTCTCTTCCCTTTTTCTTGCCTTCATTTCACTGACTTCCTATTCCTCTTTGTTCTGCTTGATAGCTGAGGTTCCTCCTTCTTCAAGGCTATAGACCAAAAAAACTGATTGTGTGTTTTGTGGCATAGCATGTTTTGTTACCCAAACATCAAAAAGGACGACAATGAAAAGTAATATTATCTTTAACATCGCAATAAAACCTCATTCTTTGTGACCATTCATGTCCAATCTTTAAAATACTTTGGCTATTTGAGAAAGCAGTAAACCATATCCTGTTTCCTTTTTTCCTATTTCATGTAGAGTACTACAAGTAAGAAATGTATGCTTTTACTGTACGTTATGCATGGTCATGTATAATATTGGTTTTCGGTTGAATATAAAAAGGCGTAAAATTGAAACCGTTAATTAATAACATTTTTTTTACACTGTCAATAGAAATTCGAAGGGAGAAGTTGAAATCCTTAAAAATACTCTGTATTGTGTACACTCTGATAAATGTACATTGGGGTACACATTTATTATAAAGTCCATGGGCTTCCGGTTTGCGCACAAAGTGAACATTTATATAAGTGAAAGGAGATGTAGTAAGTCCAGTTCTGGATAGCAACCACGACAAAACCCTGACTATGAAGGAAGCAAAAACTATGTGCACATAATATTGTGAAAACAGTGAAAAACGCTACTATATGCAATTCCTTATTGTGTTTATGAATGAACAAAACATTTAAGCATAATGCTGTTCTTTTTTCTAACAAATCAAGAGAAGCACACAATGCAATATAATGAAAAACTGAAAATGGTACATTCTGATTGTGAGCGTAACGTCACGTTTAACTACATGCTTTCTGTATTCGCATTCGTTGGTTGGTTAGTAGAGTGTAGTAAGCAGGAAGAATTTTTGTGCATAAGGAAGGGCCGTTCATTGAAAATACTGCATTGTGTACCAAGTTGGCACGAATGCGACGGATCGACCCAAACAAAAGAAAAAAAGAAAGCATGGTACCTTCAACACCAGAAGAACTAAAAGGGAAAAAACTTCCACTGGTTACTCAATAATTGCATGGGACTCTTAGGTGAAGTTGAAACTCTCTCCTTCTCAAGTTGAAAAGGGAATTTTATGAATATTATATGCGAACGCTCAACACATTAAAACATGAGAAAACTTTTTGCCCATGTGCTTATAGGGAACATGAATTTTAAGAAAATTACACACAAAAAGTTGTAAAAGCCATCATTCTTTTTATTTACTCCCTCGTCGTGTTGTGTGTTAGTCGTAACTTTGTTTAAGTATTTAGTACACTTAACAGTAAGAATCTAATTATGAATTTAAAGGTATACACAATGCTTCGCATAATGCTTGCAGAACGGTGGCGAATGGTGACAGTATTATATATATAAGCTTTTATAAGCAGCCAAGTCGTAAATATTTTAATGTTAATAATTTAACAAGGTTAGAGAGCATTAATGGTTTAATGATTTTATCATCTGGGCCTTCTATATTCTAAGGGTCTAAGTCTCCTAATAAGAATCACTTTATTTACACGTCACCGACGATCGGAATATTTTTACAAAAGTAAAAGTACGTCGCACACAATCTAAACACAAAAGAATATACATAAAACGGCCAAGAAAAGCCTATACATAAAACATAGAATTGGATATTACAGTTGAATTGATATTTCAGTTAAGTTAAGACGTAATTTATATTTATGATATAAAAAATTCCAATCTTAAACATAAATGACAGCTAAGACCGATTATGACAAAATTATTTTTAAGGAAAGTACTTTCATTTTACCTCTCATTATTCTCGTCCATTTCAAATGAAAGCCTATTTCCAAATGCCAATTCAAGTTCACAGGTCAATTATCTTCCTTCATAAAATACTGACTACAACTAAAGTAGAAACTAATTAAAACTTCGAGATCAAGAAACTTCAGTTAGTCTCATAGCTAATCTACTTCACGTATCGAATGTAAAAATCTGAGACGGATGGGTGAGTTCAGTAATATATATTTAGTTTATAGTGTTATTAAACATTATATCATTCCTTAAGGATGAACGATATAAAACTTTACACACTACTAACCATGATAGAATAGCACGTTAGTTCAGAGAATGTTTGTGATGTTTGCAAGAAACTTATGAATTTAATGAATTTAATTGCAGTAATATATTTTGAATGCAAACGTATGAAATTACGTACCTGAAGTTGTACTTACATGAAAATGTGACTAACTGAAATTATTTTACTAACTCAATTAAAAACTAAATGTAATCTTGTATATGTAATATTAATATTTCTATAAAAGCATGTACTATTTATAAAATCTTGAATATATATTACAAATTACGTTCAATTTTCTCGCATTGAAATATGATATTTCTTAACAAAGTCGGACTTCTACCGCTAGAGCATATCACCCTTACACAAGAAAGTGGGGTATTAATTTTGTTTGTTTTAGAAATCTAAACATGCGATACTGCATAGTCTCAAAAATCTTTTAATTCCATCTTCCAATTCCAATAATTTTTAGAATTCTGCTATAACCTACTTCTACAAAAAAACAAGGTTTGTGACTGTAGTCCGGAAGGTCTGGACTTTTAATTTTAACACAGCGATTTTATTTTAACGTTTTAACCTTGAGCTAACATCTGCATTTGCAACAAATACCAAAGATTTGTATTTAGAGTATAAAGCTTAGTACTCTGCAAACTAACAAAAATACTCTTGTTTGTACTGAATTAAACCTACTATACCTTTAGTTATTTATTACGCATATCTTACCTACCCTGCATTTTAGAATTTATCAATTGATTTTTAATAAATATTACGCAAGACTAAACTTCAGGCCGTACATAGAATTTTATAAAGTTAACGTACTAACGTTATATGTAACGTATTCACTAAATTTAAGAGGAGAAAGGTAAAAGTTGAGCTATGGAATTTGGAATGCCCTTTGACTGTGCACTTTTTTGTAACTAACTACTTACTACAAGGTTTTCCCCAAAAAGACAGAAATGAAAGTGTATAAGAAAACCTTACATCTTTGATCTTAAGCAAATATTAACAAGGATGTTTATGTAGGTATTAATTTAATATCAAAACTGTACCTACGAAATTTACTTATTAGGTATGTAGATTCGTGAAAAATACAATAGTGAAAATAGAACGTATCAAATGCCAATAATGAATGAATATTCATTACTTTACATTCACTGCAAATTCTAGAAACAGTATATAGGTATGTATGTTATACTGTCTTGTATCATTTTCTGCATTAATATTCATAAAGTTCGGACGCTACGTGGTTTTCTCACACTGAGATTTATTGAGATTTCATATAGAAAGGCGGAAGATGAAATCCAGAGGAATTATTTCTTAGATGATTTATTTCGAAGACAAACTCTATAAATGCCATGTTTCCATTGAAAAGGGCAAGTGTCAGATAGAAAGGAGTAGTAATAGAACATGTCATGAATTCTCATTACTAAAATCCCAACATCTACCTATTTCTCTTTCTCACAGATATTTACTTGCTTTGCACTCCACACTTAGACAGAATCAGCATATATTTTAAGGCTTTTTGCAGAGCATCACACGAACTTTTCTATAAAAAAATATGAATAAATTACACGGGAAAATGAAAAATATATAGAAAACGCAAACACATACTTCTTTCCGTCAGTATTCATTTTTCAACAAAAATGTTTATTCGGATGTACCTTAAAACTGTTAACCTTCTCGCACTACATATATAGCAAATTCCTATGTCCTCTGAACAAACGAACTTATACATCTTTATGTTCCCAAAAAAATTATAATGTATTATGTGTCGGTTACCACTCCTATCCTCCGAAATCGAGTCAACCTTGTGATACATTTTACATTTTAGAAAAGAAAAGTTGTTAAATCAATATCCGTTATTTTGATACCAAATAATATTCTCCGCATGAATCCTACACCAAAGTTAACGTATAATATTTATAAGTCATTTTACCGAATATTGTTACAATTAAAGATGTAAAACAATTATTCAAATTTGAAAAAACAGTAATTTTTAACCTCAAATGTTTTACTACATATATTTATATGCTAATTTAACGAAAGATTATTAATGCGTGATTTTTCAGTTAACATAATCTTAATAATTAAAGATTTCGTAAAGATTTCGACATTTATGTTACATGTATAAACATTTTTTAAGAAATGACGTACTATACTATGTACAATGAGTAATTGTTTGTAAATTTAAAATTTATACCGTAAAAAATGTCATATACATTACATGATTATTATGACTTATGATACAGTCTTATGACTTACACCTGTGAAACTCAATAAAAAATATGTACTATTTTATTCCTATCAAGTGTGAAATGTTTTTTATCGCCATAATATTGATTCGTTAACACCACTGGAACCTTATGAGTTTTGAGGATTTAGGCTTTTGGACTTAGCTCTGGATTTTTTTACAGGCGTAAATCACATATTAATCGTTTTTATCAGCGTTGCATTGTCGTAATCCGAGAAGTCAGTATGTCAATATCACTCACTAGACTGGTATTTGTGAAATGTAGAGATTGCTTGTCAGAAAATCTTAGAATTTCCAAAGATGCATCATAAATATAAATTAAACTGGGAATAATTTACCAACTATTGTCATTGGTACAAAACTACACACTGGTGCCTTTTGATGCATGCGTGAAAATAGTTGACAAAGAAAAGTGAATAGTTAATATTTGCGAGTCACACCTTTTGGCTTGATATTTTCATGATACATCTTTCTAAAACATTACATAAAAGACTGCGTTGCAAGGCAAGGCAAGTTGAAGTAATTTGTAAGTTTGCACACTCACAGTCTGACTATCTGGTAACTAGCCCTCCATCCTAATGGTCACACCACACTAGCCAATACTTTATTATTTGCATATGTGCAAAGGGATTTTTATTTTTCTTCATAAAAAGAGATAGATCAATAATAGCAAATGTTGGTTTAATATAATAGTGTGATTGTGGTACAGTATGATGCGTCTTTGTTAAGATCCGGGAGTTCCATTGAATGAGTAATCTGGTAAATTACCCAGATCTTCATGCTTGCAATCGAACGGTAGTATAAAATCTCCACCGACTCAAGCAAAGGCCACTATTAGATATTTGGTTGGTGCCTTGTCACCAGTCACCACTCACCACAAATTTCTGAACATTCCGAAATCCTCAGTCCAAAAAAGCAAAAACTTTGCTTACAAAATGAAACTTTTGGTAACTAATTTATTCATCGTTTACCGTACATCGTCAAGTTTTTGAACCATTTTAATTTGCTATTTACTAAATATATGTCGATTTTATTCATAGGAACTAATCCAAGTGTTATCAGTCATACTGTCAGCAATAGCCTTGCTCGCTGAAGCAAATGAAATCCATGCAAAAGACAACGATGCCCAAACAAAAACGGATTCTGTTGTTGGTTTAAATAACCCAAATAATAAGGACCTTGACGCAGCTGAATCGGTAAGATTTTTCGGAGGTCACACAGGACATCATCATGGGCATCACCACCATCATCAATATCACCATCGTCCACAACACCACGTCTTTCCAATTTTACCACTGTACAACCTTCATAACTACAACAACTACAACAGGGGGAACAGACGAGGAAGATATCGGAATAAAGGCCAAATATTATTTTGGGGATAAATTTGAAAACGAATCGACCCTTAAAAATTCTTTATGTTAACCCCTTTATAAAAATTATGTACAATAAATCAACAATTTCATAATTATCGACAACAAATGTATGCTCATCTTTCAGTTAACTTATTTATTAGTTTCTTGTGGACTTGAGACAAAACAGTAGAAGATAATGTTAAATTAGATTTAAGGTTATAACAAATTGACAATAATTGGTGAAAATATACTTTAAAAGGTAGATCTTTACTTTACATTTATTTATAAACCGGGAAGGTTAATGAGATTACAATCCGCCAGTTCATCATTTCTGAACTTAAAACCCAACTTTACCTAATCTTGTATCAGTTTTAGGATTTGCAGTCACTGTCTGAACGGCAACAATACATTCATTAATTTTAGTCTGAAGATCCCTAATATCGCATATAAACAAAAGACGGAGAATTTTAGCAGCCTGATTTAAAACATAATCCCCACAATCAAAACTTTGATCAACTTCTTGAAACGGAAAGGGCATCCCAGTCTTTTGTTTAAACGCTTCATGTTTAATTGCTTCCTTGGAGTACCGTTTTTTGACAAGTACTGCACAAGCTTCCAGTGTTATAAGATGATTATCATGCTTAGAAACTTTCAGCTTATCAGCTAGTGCATTTACTCCAGTGATGAATTCTGCACTTGAAAAATCTAATTTATCTAAGGGATTAGCTGTGACTATTTTAGGTGCCTGTTTTTGTTCAGATTTAACAAGATCGGAAGATGCTTTCGTAAACTTTTCTACGTTGTCACAATATTCATATCTAACTGCCATTCCAAGGAGCATATCTGAGATTTCTGCATTTGACCCACAGTTTGCCATTCCTCCTAACTCCAAATCAGTCAAATATTTATTTAGTGCTTGTCTCCATTGTGGGGAACTAGTTTGGCGCAGAGGTTCCCTGGTTTCTACTGTGTATTGTCTAATTTTTTGATCTTCCAGCCATAATATGAGACTTTTGAATTTGTTTTCATCGTCTGGTTGATAGCCATCAGCCTCAGGATAGTCCAAAGCTTGTAGCTTCCTTCGTAACATTTTCGCCAGACACAAATTAATCACCAGTAAATTTCAAACTGTTGAATTTCCAAATAAATAAAGCAAACACTTAGTTATTCTTTAGCATTTTTTAATATCGTTTAATAAAATGTATATCGAACATCGAACACATATTTTATTACTGACATTTCAAAGAAGGAGTCTCACCTTTCTCATTCAACTGCTCCAAAAAATTCCGATGGTCCCAATTAAAGTGCTTCTCAGTAAATCATTACGGGTTTGAGTTTCTCCACGATGGCTGCCTAGTCCGTCTAAAAGCACGACATGCAAAGCGTAAAATTTAAGCAAACTGTAACATGCTTGAAGTATTAATTTCGAATGTGAAGTGATTATTATTTGAAACACTAACCAAGTGAAAAACAGTATTTTATTTCCAGGCTTCGGTCTGCAGTCACCAACTCCTACAGCTGCACTCTTCAGCTTGTTTTTGAGTTGGAGTATTTGGGACTTGAAATGACGTTCCGAGTGGGGCATTGTGAGAACAACTAAAAAATATTGAACGTCAACTGTATACATTGCGGTTATGCAGTTCGTTTCGTTGTGCATTACAATTTAGAATTGATTTGATTAGGTTCTCCTGGACTTGAACTCTGGACTTTTTTTCCCATTTTTATATACATGCAAACTTACATATATCCAGCCCAGTACACTGTAAATATATTTTAAAGTGGTTTGGTCCGGCTGGTCAGTCCGGAATTCCTATACACATCATTTCACATCAGCAGCTCAATGTCAAGTATAAGCATGTGGTCTAGAGATAACCACACGTGTGGATATTTTGGTCTAAAGTAATTCTGAGTTACATTTTATTTACTTTTTCGCTTCTTCTGAAGTGCATTAGTGTTTTAACATTCTCATTTATCCACAACAATGTAATAAAGAAGCCAAGCAAGGCCAACTACATATCTTTTACACAATTTGAAATTTCACACAACTTATAAAAAGCGCTTATTAGTAGTACTTGCTATTTTTTATTACTGTGATTTGTTTTATATGATACACATGCAATTAAAAAGTAGTACACATAAATCAAGATTGATCTCATATTTATCAAGCAGACCATTCAGCTTTAGCATTTTGCATATACCGGAGAATATTTTTTTACACACAAAAAAATTTAAAAATCTGGAAAGTGGAAAGTTAGAAGTGGAAATTTGAAATATGTCGAGCAATTACTTAAACGGAACCCCACTGGGGACGATATACACTATTTTTGGTGTGAATGGAGACAAAGAGCTGTGCGCAAGGATGACCTTTATCGGCATTATTTATACTGTTGTAGTTGGGCTATATTCAGTTTTTAAACCATCACCTTATGGCCGTTATGCACAAACTATTTATGGCCCAACTATAAACGCAAAGCTAGGTTGGATAGTAAGTTTACAAAATAACAGATTTTTTATTTGAAAAACAAATGACGCTTAATAATTATGAAATATGTTATTCGCATACAGTATGCACACTAGTATCACTTTTATTGTCCTTTTTCAGATTCAAGAGTGTATGTCTTTTATTTTTCCACTGATACTTATCATATGTACGCCAAGCCTTCAATTAAACAATTGGACAAACATTATAGCCTTAAGTTTGTTCATGTTCCACTATTTTCAAAGGTAAGTAAAAAGACTATTCAAATCGCACTCGATGGACCATGCATGGAAAGGCTCACAAAATACATATGCTATAAAATTCGATAAACTTTACAGAAGTTTCATATACCCTTTAACGATGTCCAACAAAGCCAAGCCAGCGCCTATTGCAATTATTTTAGCAGCAACAATATTTACTACCTTCAATGGACTATTGCAGGGTCACAACCTTGCAAACGTTATCACTGTACATGACCCATTTCATCAATACACAATTATAGGTATAAAATCGTTATATTTAAATTTGGTTTCTACTACTTCTGGTTATATGAAAGAATTACATCTTATAATGTTGCGTCTCCAACCTACATAAATCAATTCTCTATTAAGGTGCTTCAATGTTCTTGATTGGAATGGCTATTAATATAAGCCATGATCAAATGCTCGTATCACTGAGAAAGAATTCACCCCGACGAAAGGACTCTTCCCCTGATTCTAAAGAGGGTACAACGACACATAAATACCAAATTCCACGTGGTGGCCTCTTTGAATATATATCAGGGGCCAACTATTTCGGCGAAATCATAGAGTGGATTGGATTTGCAATTATAACGCGAGAATATCCACAGGTAATAAACAGAATGCAAGCATAATGAAAGTAATTAAAAGTCAAAACACAGATCAAATTCTAGATTTCATATTCTTAAATTTTTTTTTTTTTAGATTATGTTTGCCGTATTTACCGCAACGTTCCTCGGAATCCGTGCTGTTCACCATCATCAGTTTTACAAAGAGACTTTTGGTCAAGCTTATCCCAAATCAAGGAAAGCAATTATACCTTTTGTTTTGTAATCAGAATCACCCTAAATAGATAATGTGAAGATGAGAAACGATTATTGGATCAAAGAATTTATGCCAAAGATTTTTTTTAAATAGGACATAATATTTTTATAATCGATTTGTTCGGTTTATTTTTCGCAAAAATCATTTACAATAACAAGATTTATATAATGATGATGATAATTATGTTTTAACCGAAACCGAGGCGTAATCAATCATACATATATTACTGTAGGAATAAATGCGATATAATATCAGTATATAACGATAACGTGAAGGTACGAAACTTGATAATTCAAGAGTTAAAAATGTTGTATATTCTTTATAATTATTGTGTTCATAGGAAGCTGGTGTATTCTAGTTTAAACTTAATTATTGATTAAATATAAATACATTTTTGAAATTATAAAATATTGACCAGAATTCTTTAACCGTACATCATCATACAACACACAATGTAATCAACAATAGCTCATTGTCATTCACAGTACTTACAAGACAAGCATATACCTGTCTAAACTTTAACAAAAATACAACGAACAAGTGTAAATGTCAGCATGATGATTATGTTTTATATTAGTGTTCACTAGAATTATTACTTGCATAAATACTAATTTAATCGGAAAACTAGAATTGAACTGATTGGAAGTAGTATTCCATAAGGTGGTGTAACAAAATGATATTATGTTAAAAAGCTTATTGTTTTGATAGATAGCTTTACTTCTAACAGTAAACTTGAAATGTACTGCATTATACTTATGTACAAGTCGATTTTCTGAATGAGAAAAGTTGCCATCTTTGAAAAAAATGCTTACATGTATGGATAAAGTTTTAGTAAAATGTAAATGGTAACAGCTTCACCGTTGTCTACCGAATCCGTTAATTCATCAGATCACTTTGTTTTGGTTAATCAGTCATTGTAACATTTTCCCTTAGATTAATGGTGTCTAAGTGGATAGACGTATTAGAGAGTTAATAAGTGTTTTTGCGTTGAATATTAGTAAAATGATCTTATTGTGTATTTTTTTTTAATTTGAAAGAAAAACAAACAAACATTTATACAGCACTAAAATGCTTGTATTAAAAAAAGCTATATACTATTCAACGGATTTGTCCATAAATAGCCTAATACTGCTTTAACGATTTTTTTAAAATAATTTCTTCTACAATGAACACCTTTGAAATAAAAATGTGCTTTATATATTCTTCCTAGCACAAACGCGTTTTTTACAAGTCGAACTTTAAGAATCACAAACCGTTGCCAAAAAATATCCTGAGGAACGAAAATCCATTATCAGATTTGCTCCGACTTTCAGCTGGAGTAGGAGATATTGGACTCTTTTGTGGAAGCTGCTTAAGTAGGAGATTGAGATTCGTGTTGGAAGCTACGGAAGGAGAGAGGTTCTTGGGTCTTTTTGGCCACACGTTCTTCACGGCCTTTGTGTGCCAAACTAATATCTACAAAAAGTACAATACATTGTTGCTGTCATCATTCGTTCGTAAAGTATACAATAATGTATATATGACATTACATTTTCTTCCATTAAATTCCACAAACTTACCTCAGTGCAATTTTTGGCCAATGGCTTAATATCTTTCATTGTTATACCCAGGTTTTGTAGTAATTCGTCTTCCTCATAGCCGGCTTTCCACGGCATCGATGCTTTCGGATTCTAAAAGTATTCCAAGCATATCTCATTTCGTTTGTTTATGGGTTCACAAGGATAAACTTAAATACTGTGATTAGTTGTAAAACTTTTAAGAACAAATTTAAACCATCAATTAAAAGAACTATTATTTTGCAATGATCTTAACGCTGATAACTAATTATTATCTCTTGAAAAAATTCTGTATACATGTTAGATCTGATTGGCGTCAAGTATCAATTAAAATAGTCATACAAGTATCAATCGCAGTTGAAATGATCATGTTTGGTAAATCAATTTCGAACTATTGTCATTCCTGCGTAAATAAAAAAGGAAAAATCGTTTGAAAGAATTGCATCAATAAATCGGTTCCGGTCTAGTATTAGATATCGATTTCAGGCCTTTTTTCACTTCATGCATGCAAGGTATTTAATGTATTCACAAAGGCAGAACATTTTTTCTCAGGATTAGCCCATTCGTCCGCTAAGGTTGTATTTCATAAATGTTCGATGTTGCAGAACAGCTCGAAAAAACATAATTATCAATGCGCCGGGCTTGTCCCAAGTTTTTAATCTTAGCGTTCACACAACATTACACCAAAAGATCGCATATAGTTTGATAGTTTAATATACTGCTACTACCTATTGACTGCCAAGGTCAGTTCGTCACCAAAGCTAAAAGTAAACTCAGGTTAATCTTGGTGTAATGTAGAAACAAATCAAAATATTTCCCCATTTACTAAAGGGTTGTA
>JAQFZH010000236.1:0-40566 GCA_034695485.1 Entomobrya nivalis
TTGGAGTATGGCAAATGAGAAGAGAACGATCGACCATTTTGAATGTCCGACTACAAAATAGCATTTAGGATTCATGGCCATTTAGCCAAACACCTGAGATCAAAAATGCATATTATTCAGATGGAGTGTCTGGGTTAGCCAGTAGTGCTTCAGGAAGCCATTATATTTTAACTAAAGCTCTGTCGATATCAGTTAATAAATGGCTTGAATTTCTATTCAATGTAGGAAAACTTCCATTTGGTGGAGCGTAAGCTGGTGCGGTGCGCAAAAACGCTTTTGCTTGTTTACCCATACCACAATGACTCGCACAACAGCCAAGATATCTAAACTAATCTGCATGGGTACTTAATGAGTTTGTATATTCATTTTTGAATTACTCGATTTGCAAATTCAATAAATTATTTCGCGACAAGAATTATTGCGTCCGATTCCCCATCAGTCGTAGTAAAAATTGTGCTTTACCCTGTTTCAGGTTTTGAGTTGCTGTATCGACTCCTATTTTCCAAAAGCCCCAATTTCAGTGTGTATTGAGCTACTACTGTGTTGACGGACTTCAGAGGAAAATGGAAATGTTGAAGGTGCTTATCCTAGCTCTCGTGTCCTTTGCACTGGTTGCCACTCCGGACCACTGTGAAGCTGTAAAATGTTACGCAAGCAGCCAGCAAGGCGAAAAACCCCACGGCGACTGCAGCGATGACCGTGCAAGGTTGGAAGAATGTGACGGGACTCATCCCTGTAAATACTTCCACGTTGCGAAAGAAGACGGAAGTGTTTCAATTGAGAAAGGATGTAACAAGCCTACCAAGTGCTTCCAAGAAACGCTTGAATTCGGACTTCATCATGGTTGTAAGGCAGCTACTGGACAGATAATAAAACAATGCGGCTCCGCATTCCACGAAAAGGACACTTTGAAGTACTGTACATGATGTAACGAGGACAAATGCAACAATGAAAACTATGTCGGTGGAGAAACTGCGGGAGGAGGCGGTGGTGGTGGCAAAGGAAAAAGTGAGGCAAGTAAATTGATGTGGACTGCGACTGGAGCTGGATTGATGATGACAGGGATACTTATTATTGTTGGAGGTCTCTTGTTCACACAATAATCAGATTCAATTAATTAAAGTTCAAATAATATTGGTTAAAATAACTGCAAAATCTTAAGTGTTCATATTACTTCAATGGATAAATAAATAAAGGGAATATTATAATTAATATTTGAAAAATAATGTCTTTTGCTAATCACATCAATTTATTTTGAAGCCATTTTGTTTGCGCGCTTTTTCCAGTCAGTAAATTTCTTTTCAATTTCACTCAGGTGCTTGATCAAATCACCTCCTCCCCTAACTCTTCAATTAATCTTTAATACTGAATATCTAAAATTAAATTAGTTTTTGCTCAAATCAGTCAGTGCACTCTCTCAAGTCACTAACACAAACAACGTACGTCCCTATCCTGTTTGCCCAGAGGGAGGAGGAAATTAGCGTTTCCCTTAACTTAACAAATTATATCCCCTCAATCAATTAAATCCACATCACTATTATAACCCATTTAGCTAATTATAACCACGCACAATCAACTTCATCCAACCATGAAAACACAGAGTTGAGTGTACGAACTGGATAGTTTATTAAATACACTCCCCTCTCGACATCTAGTAGCCCAGAAAAAAATGGATCCCCCACTCAGTCCAAGCGACCCAAACAATTCGAGTGGAGCTTACCCGAACCCACCTCAACCACCACCAGTGCTTCATTACGTGTACGGTACGAGAATGGGAGATGAGGATGAGGACCATCAGGGTAGGGCTTCATTTATGTCACCACATTCTAGTGGGCCGTCCCCAGAGTACACAGGTCAGCAGGGTGGGTCCTCGTGTGAGGAGCTTGAGAAGAACCTGGATGAGGTCAGTGGGGTTCTGGAGAGTGAGAATGGGGCTTTTCAGCAACGGATGTGGGGGTGTTCTCAGAATTGTGTGAGGGCTGTTAGCTAAGGTTACCTTAAAATTTGTAAATGATGGTGTGATAAATATTTTGTAAATATTTAAATGTGATTTTATTTTAAATTGCAGGTCTACATGACGAGCAGATCCCAATCATCACCTCCAGCCCAAGAAACCCCTCAACCCCCACCATCACCACATGGTAAATTTAAATAATCCAATTTTGTTGAGCTTTCATCGCCTTGCAAAAATTATAAATTAACTGCAAGGTTGATATTCTAGGAAATTATTTAATAGCCCAAAAACCCTTTAAACTTTTTCTTATTTCTCGAGTGATCGTGTACAAATAGGTTCCCCTATCGATAATTACTTTACAACCATTAGCATTGATGCCCTCATCATCAGGGTCCGCTCGTTCACTGATCCCTGACAATCCTACTCCACCATTAAAAAGTCCCGTAAACTGGATTTAATGGGCGTTCACAAATATTTCTGACTGACACTGTTGCTGACTCTGTTTTCTGACCCTCAAACCGTGACTACATTCTTTATCATCCGCCAAATTCATCCGACTGAACAGACAATTCCAGTCTTTCGGTCAAAATACTGCTCATCAACACAGTGCTTGCAGAATCAATGGCTATTCGCATGAATGAATCGAATCGGTGGCATGCACTTCCTATCGGTTTTAGTTGTCGTAGTATTTTTTATATCTTGTAATAATCTTATAATAATATGCATTTTTAAACAAATTCATAATAAAAATCCATTTCAAATTTTCCCCTTATGTACGGAATCCCAGTATTTTTCATTATAATCTCTTTCTAATCAGTTACAAGTGTTTCTTAAAGACGGAGGATAATAAAGAAATCTCATTCGTCTTTTTATGTTTAATCTTTGCATGCACAAATATGAACTTTGACCCTGGGCCTGTTTGTGTGGGAGCTTGTGTCCCCGGAATTTTTTGTGTGGGCTTATTTACAAGGGAAAGTCGGCGAAAATTTAATTATTTTTATTTAAAAAACTACTAGAAATACAACTCATCAAATAATGCATTACGCCGATAATATTTGTCGGCTTATTGATCTCAAGGTTTATGCATTAGTTGGAAAACTGCATGATGTCATTCCTTACGATTTAACGTGTTCATAATTTTCGACTCAATCACACACAACGTTTACACTAAAAAGTAATTTCGGAAACATATATATTATTACTATCATGATTCTGTTGCGCAACTAACCATTTCACATAAAAATACGAATCATAACTTGAAACTCCGAAAAAATACATGGAACAAAAAATATTGTTTAAGTAAAATAGCTGAACGTATTGGATAAGTTTTAGGATTAGTCGCCGGCAATTATAATTAGTCTCAATATTTGAACAAACTTGTGCTGTTTGACAAAGGTTGACCCCTAAAGTTTAATCTATTGATTGGTACAATTATATTTTTGCCTATTTAAAAAGCATGGGACGGTTAGTTTGCCGTTACTCAAGCAACGGTTAACCGATTTTGCTCAAAATCAACAGGGTTCCTCTTGGAAACTATATTATGTATCTGCATCAAAAGTTTTATGTAAATCAGTATCAACCGTTTGGTCAGTAGACCATGTCAAACTTCATGACCATGGTTCTCATCAAGGGCAACATACCAATCAAATTTGAGTCTATTGTGTCATCATGGGAAATGATGGCCTTTGACCTAACTTTAACCTGGGTCAACCGATTTAGTCCAAAATCAATATGGTTTTTATCGATGGTCCATTTAAATATTGGTACCAAATTTCAGGGGTTTCGACGTTAGAGAAGCTACAGGCAAACAGACAGACATTTTTACTTCCATTCTCCATCGATCATAGACAGTTTTATCCTAATACTTAATAAAGCAATTATCTCTTCAAGCCATACGTTTGTGCATATTTTTAATTCAATTTGAACACTAATTAAAATAATTTTAAACTTCCTCCTCTGATTAACTTTTTACTTGGAAAACAGGGAAAAACTGAACATTAATTAGCCCATCGATCATGGATATGTTTTCATTTGATAAACAACTGGAGATACCCTTGATTAAACAATGCACTACGACGATAATACCGTGCGCGGGGATGACACAAAAGACAATCTGACAAAAAACGTTGTGTAACAAGCAATTTGAGCGTTTGAAGCAATTTTATAAAAAAAAATCGGGAAATAATTTACAATGGCTACGTTCCTATCCACTGCATCTTTTCAAAATAGTCAATTTATCAAGAGATTTTGGCGAATTTCAAAGAGCTGTAAAATCCTTTCTACAGTGAATATGTTTAAAATATGAAAATGTGTTAGTACTTTAAGCAATTTCAAAATGAAATGAGTTACTATGTTAAACTTTTGCTATTTTCTCAGTAACGCGCAGGTCACTTTTTACAAAATTAAATGTCGTGCTGCCGAAGTACCATTTATCACACAGTGAGGAATTTTATATTTTTTCTTGTGATTCTAAGATGCATTATGCTTTAAAGTATCGACGAAACGCATTATTTTGCAATGGAATATTTTTGTGTCAAATGCCCGTTTTGTCTTTTTTTAATTATGTCATATATCCTTTGTCTTATTTTTGGTTACATTGGTATCTTGTCATCTTGTTTTATGTAAAATTCCCTAAAACCCGATAAGGATACCTGTCATACTATATTAGTTGTTGTTGTTGGAAAATAGCATACAGTCACCTTTTACACGTTTATAATTCAAGTCTATTAAATTTACACATAATTTAAAGGAAGTAAATTTAAACAAATTTATTATTACTATATCATTCTGTTGCGCAACACTTTTTTGCATTACAGTTTTTAAGCGAATTGATTAATTTTCCTCATCATTGGCATTTTGTTAATTGAACAATATTATTCGGTCGTTCAAATAATATCAAGGTAGTTTCCTATTGATGTCAACAAAATAAATGGTCCAGATAAATAATTGTGAAAGTTATCAACAAGTTTAAAAAGTATATAAGGCAAAACATTTTATTTCATAAATCAGTCACATACTACAACTTAGAATTACACAACGTCTTAAAATACACGAAATCGAAAATGTTAGGAAACACTTTGATTATTTTATTTCTAGTTGGATCCTTATTCCACTGCGTTCCTGGGACAGCATCTCTGAAAAATGAAAGCACACTACTGAAGTGGGTCGATGTGCACAGCGCCAATTTATCAGATCTCGAACCCGCTGGCTCAGAAAAACCCTTCATAAACCCAACAATTTACGTAGCTCGAACATCACATCAGGCTGACGATAGTGGAGTTAACCAATTGGGTATAATTCCGGGTAAATATGTTGACATCAGGAGAATGTTTTACTACACGCACAATGGAACCTGGTATGAAACCGGAAACTGTGAGGTAAGATTTTTTCATAATTTTTTCAAATAATGATTTAACACAAGATTTTGAACTAATGGAAATGAACTATTTTAGGTTCTTGTTTACCCAAGAGGTTCAGTAAGTTGGATTCCGGTGGAAAACGTTAATTCCTTAGACGACATTGTTGTCGGTGGGTTGGATCCATCAACAAATGAAATTCTTCGTATATGCCGACTTGAGCACCAAGCGGGAAGCCAAAAACATCTTATGCCAGGAAAACTGTACCCTTCGGGAGATTGTGTTGGCGTTTATTGTAAGTTAGCATTTTTAGTAAACTTTCATGAATCTTTAGTAATTAATTCTACACAATATAGATTTAAATTAATTGTATTATTTTCTCAGATGGCGATGTCACCAAGAGATCCAACTATGATGTACTAATTGTAAATCGGTATGGAAAATTCATTAGCAATTAAAAAAATTCTGTTAAACCAAATAAATAAAAGAAATATAATATGGTTAATTTCTGAACCTATTTAAACCTTATAATAAGAAGAGCCTTTAGCTCCTGATTTAAACCTTACACAAGTATATAAGATTAAGTATTAAGTGAATAAACTCTAAATGAACAAATTTATAAATTTTGCATCATAATTCCATTAGCTATCAAATTACAAATTATACCATGGAAACCTTGACCACCTGCGAAATAGAAATGCGTAATATAGTCACAAAATTTAAAGCACCCAATTGTGAAATTCATACCTGAATTTTACCTGCATTTACAAATCACACATTTGAAATTAGTTTCCTGTCAAGCCTCTCCCGAATACAGCCCAAGGCTAAATAATCATCTCCGCCTGATTGATGTAACAGCTTATCAATCCTTTTCGTCCACTGTCTTGTCATTTTATAAACTTTTATAGGGAGCTAAAAGGCACTCTCATTAATGGACTGCGATTTTGACAGTATTCATGGTTTTAATTTATCATATTTAGTTGATAAATTCATTTAGCTGTATAAAGAATTTTTTTCTTAAAGTGATAAAAATATGTATGTGCTTGTTTTTCTAAACCTACTGCAAGCGTAGCTAACTCCCTAAAAGTTTTTTTTTGTAATGAATGCACATCAAAAAGTGAGATCACTCTTATACATCATTTTAAAGCATTAAAGTTTTCGACATGCATCTATTGGTTTTGAGACTGGAACTGATATTTTGTGCGGTCAAATCCAAACCGGTTTTATTATATCCATATCCATTGACACCCAAACTCTTATCTAATCTAAAATATCTATGGATACCAAAACAAGTGAGCTGTTACATCAGTACAATATCAGCACCTTGTACTCATATATATGAAAAAGTAAACACAAAAAGCTCTCATGCAAGTAAAATTTCATTTACAAGTGTGTATTGATACAAGTGAAAAGGCTTACAAAAAATGGTCAGTGAGATGATAATATTTTTTGTCTCCAGCACCAAGATCATATCCTGACCTTGAGAATACTTTCATAACTACCAGCTTTACAATCATTCAGCACAAATCAAAAACCAAACCCTAGTAAACTCAGCTTTTCACAGAATAGTTCACGAATGAACGTTTTAAAGGCAATACGTTCTTTAAAATTATTTTTAGTTTGTGTAACCAAATACATGGTTGGAATAAAAGTTCAAATGAAAATAATCTCATGAACAAGCTCGCAAAACAATGATATATGCACTGACAACCAGCATGCACGAAAATAGTATTTTGCGGTCACTCACATGATTTCATCTCTGGATAAAAATGATATCGGATGTTGACCTGGAAAATATTGTGGTAGAGTAAGATACTCAACGAGAATGAACAGAACAAACTTAGATGTAATTCAGCTCTGTCGCAGAGCAGTTCACATATTCATCCAACAAAAACAATGTTTCTCACTATTGCACTATGTACTTGTGCAGCTTTGATAGGATTTTTATTATGGAAAACGCCTATTAGAAATGGAGGAAAACAGCTACCAGGTTATTAAACAAATTATAATGTATAATTTTCATTTAAAAAAGATAAAACATTTAAGGAAATTTATATTATCCTTAAATTTATATTAATACTAGGCCCCTGGGCATTACCATTGCTTGGGAATCTTTTACAAATTGGATTTCGACCACATGCCACATTTACAAAATGGGCAAAACGTTATGGACCCATTTATCGGATCAAATTAGGATTACAAGAGTTAGATATTTTTCAAATAGTTCAATAATACAATCAATTATTTAAAGCGAATTTAAATATATGTATATATTTTAAAATTAGTGCTGTGATAGTTAACGACTTTAAGCTTATCAAGGAGCTATTCAATGAATCCGCTTCAACGGGAAGGCTCAGTGATAATCCAGTAATGCTGGAATTTTCAAAGGGGCCATTTGGTAAACCAATTCATTTTCTAATAAACCAACTCAGGTAATTATTTGTACTGATCTTAACATGGTAGCTTTTCTCTCAAAGGCGTCTTTAATTCTTCTGGACCAACGTGGGAGGCTCAAAGAAAATTCACTGTTAAAACCCTTCGTAATTTAGGCTTTGCTAAAGCATCTAATGAAAATATTATATTGGACGAAGTGCAAACTATGCTGGAATGGTTTAGAAAACATCAAGGTTCTCCAATTTCCGGTTTACGAATATTTAATGCCCCTGTTAGAGCTTCTTTGTGGCGTCTTATCCTCGGCGAAAGGTGTAATTGGGAGGAGAGTAGACCTGCAATATTTGATGCTTTGGATGAATTTTATAAGTAAAATTTCAATTTTAAAAATTACAATCTACTAATTCGAGAGACCGTATGTAATTTGTATGCCTTTTTAGAGCATCGATGATTGTATCAACAAATGGGTTACTCTTTGCTCCAGTACTCAGGTTGATAGCCCCTAATTTATTAGGATGGAATCGATTTGTGGCTAGTGTAGATAGAACCATTGAACTTTTGCAGGAATCCATTACAACGCACAAGGAAACCTTTGATTCGACAGAACTAAGGTAGTACTTCACATACTAGTTATCACAAAACATCACATTTAAAATATAATATAATGTAATATTTCCAGAGACTTAATTGATCACCATTTGTTCAAAATTGGGAATGAGACTGATCTAAAGTCTAGTTTTTACAAGGATACTGGAGGTAACCATAAAAGCCAAACTGAACGTTTACTAATTTAGTCTTTATGAGGAGACTATTATATAGGGGACCGATAATATATTGGAAATATTTTCGCCAACTTCTGATACATTATAGTGAGCCAGTATATATACTAAGTTAAATTTCATTACAGAGGCCAATATGATTGCTGGAGCTTTTGACTTGTTTTTTGCGGGATCTGAAACTACGTGAGTACAACAAAACATTAATACATTAAAAGTTGAATAAATTTGATAATGGTATGGTTTAGATCAATCTCATTATCTTGGACACTGCTTTATTTGAGCGAAAATGAAAACATACAAAAGCGCCTTCAAAGGGAAATTGATAACGTAGTTGGGTCACGCTTGCCATCAGTCTCAGATAGAGTCAAGTAAGATTTCTTTCATATAAAGTTTACTTTGACTGAATATTTACTGAAATAAGAATATCTTGCCCACAGCATGCCATATAGTGAAGCAGTGATATCGGAAATATTAAGAATTACTTCAGTTACCCCAGTAGGCAATCTGCATGAAATGCAAGCTGATTTGATTTTTCACGGCTACCACCTTCCAAAAGGAGCATCTGTAATTTCTAATTTATACGCTGTGCATCATAATCCTCAAATTTGGGAAGATCCAGAGAGCTTTAAACCAGAAAGATTTTTAAACAAGGATGGAACCAAGTTTTTGCCGAATGAGGCCCTGATTCCGTTTTCTGAGGGGAAAAGGAAATGCATTGGGGAGTCATTTGGAAGGGATGTACTGTTCTTGTTCGTGACAAGTATATTTCAACAGTTTAACATATTACCTGATCCCGATAAGGAGGGAAAGGCAGACTTTGAAGCAGATTTTGGATTAATTCTGGGGCCAAAGCCTTTTAACGTTGTGGTTTTGTCTAGAAAAGATTAAAAAACAAGTATGATTTGGTAAATGAAATTAGTAACATTTACCGTATCAATAAGTAATAACGTCTTCATAAGTAAATCGTTAAAACAATTTTGCACAACGCAGCTGAAATTTGTGATTTATACTGAAAGCCTGTTAGTCAATAAAATAAATATAACACTTATCATCATCAACAATTGAGAAAAATGCATAACAGTCATTTTTATTTTACACAGTAAAATTGGTTTGTGGATCAGATACACAAAACTTTGCTATGATATTTTGCAGAAGTACTTTGAATCCTCTCGTTATAGTCAACTAACTGCAGTTCCACAGTTTTACTTCAGTACGAAATATGCTCATATTTACGATTAGTTATATGAGTTCCTATGATAAAATCGTGTATATAAGTTGTAATATTATTAATATGATTAGAAGCCAACCATATATTTGGCATATAACAAATTTAATTTTGCTTTTTGTGCTTTAAAGTAAAGCGTTAAAAACCAAATTTATATAAGCGGAACACATAGGGTATTTCACGACCATCCGACCATTTTTAAAGTGTGATATCTAAATAGAATATTGGTGAGAAGACTGAATATTGATATTTTCAGATAGCAAGAAGTCTAACTTAACAGTATGTGTAAGCACCAAAATGTAGCTGCTTTTATTAATTCGTTACAGCTCCGAAACGAAACAAGTTGGACACTCCTAATTAAAGGAATTTGTCGGGAATGAAGTTGCTTTACTTTCAAGCCTTATCTTAAAGCATGATTAGTATAAGGCACTTAATATCTTTTGCGTACAAACCTCCCCGTCTAACGGGGATTAAACTTCGGTGTCAACGAATCATCAACTCTGGATCTAATGTCCAAGGCAAAGAAGAGAAGGAGGCGCCCCAAAAGTGCCAAAATTACCAGAAATTCCGGAGATTAGGCATGATTCTCGCATGGATAACAAACGTACGATTCGCCCAATAGCAGAAAATATTAGGCCACACATGAGCAATTGATGGCGTATAAAATTTGGGGTCTTATTGTACGACTTGCTGGCGATTTTTCTAAGTTTGGGTATGCCATAAAAAGCCAAAAGCGCAAAATCAGATTTTCATGAAAATCGTGCCACCAACCAATGAAAGCATTCTTGTTTTCCAAACCAAATTGTTATCATAAATGAATTTTCCATTCAATGCGACATATTTGCGACCATAAGTAATACATTTTACTTATAAATGAGTAACTTATGCTTGGTTAAAGTAAGGACACGAAAAATCACACCTAAAATCAGGATTTTTGACTGAAATGAATTTCGTCATGATGCTCTCGTATGCAAAGAGCTAGTAAAAAATCCTGTGGTGTATTTTTAAGTTAGCCTCTAAGCTAACTTATCATATCAACATTTGAACAGGTTATTAATATTTGGCCGAGATATCACAATTTAAAATGGTCGGACGGTCGTGAAATACCCTATGTAAATGCACGAGTTAAGCCAAATCTGAACTATTGATCTAGCCACACGGTAAAATCCACGCAAAAGCTTTTGTAGTATTCAGTAAACTTCAATTACGAGTAAGCGATCGATAATGATAAATTTTGAAACTGTTCGAAACATTAAATATTATGGTCCCAAATATATTGGCCAGCATACAAAATATACAAAGTATTTTTTTGGGTTATTTCTAATTTTTGATAGCATATATATAATACTTCATATAGCTTTTCCAGAATATTTAGGAACTCAAAGTGGTTAACATTGTCATGAAAAGTAAAATAAATAAACCAAGCCTTCATTGAGAGCGCACACAACCTTTCCGCAAAACAAACTGATTTTTAATTATCACATAATGCTAAAGTCATCTTTATAAACAATTAATTATTAATAAACAAGCTAAACATGTTCCAAGGCACTTTACCAATTCAATGAACTGAAAACCTTCCTTACACAAACCCAGAAAGCCTGAGTCATCCTTTCCAGTTATTCAATTTGGACAAGGATTTCGATTGTAAAACACGTTTTAACATGCTCGTATCCGAACATCTTCTTGAGGCTCTAATATAGCAAATGAAAGTGGCTGACATATTTGGCAGTTTACTATTCCAGTGAAACACCAAACAAATCATTTTCCAACAAAAATCTAAAGAGAAGCATTTTATATTTAAAATGAGACTACTTTCAAGTGCCCTATTTGCCTTGCTCACTTTCTTGCAATTAGTATGGACATGGAAGAGCGTCAACCTTTTTTTTGAAACTACACAGCATGTTCGTTTTCTGCTGTATTACACTGTTCAATTACTTAAGCGCTGTTTTTTATTTGAAGTCGGAACTTGTCGTTTTATATTTAAATGGAATGCGGATGTTTGTAAAACAAAGAACAGTTATTTTGTCGTAATTAACTACACAATTATTCATGACAAAATTTCGAATGTGTTATTTTTTAAGGAAAAGTCTGGAATCCTAATTGTGGCAAAGGCATCAGGGCGATTATGAAAGGCATGACATATTCTAGTATTGGCGTACCTGTGTTTTACCATTTGGACTTGCTTCGAAATCCGTGTATGCCCTCAATTTTGGGTGGCCTCTACTGGATGGTCGAAGCTCAATGTGGTGGGTAATTTGGAACAGAGTTGCATGATAGCTACTCATTTGAATCATAAATGGGAACTAAATCGGAACCAAAGAATATAAATACAACTTGAATGTTTCCGCACTTTTTTTGGCGCCTGTGGAAACAATAGTTTGATCTATATTCAAGTCCGATCTATTTATAAATTTGTGCCACCATTCCAGTATACCACTCCAGGTTTTAGCTATTACTCGTCAGTTTTTCGATAAGAAATTTGTGGTCTTAGTAATAGATAATTCCAAAGGAAAAAACACAGCAACGTGAATGTCAACATTAATGGTGAAATTATTATATAGTCAGTGCGGAAAAAGAGCCTTGTCGATTATCACCGGTATTTATGTGTCTAATGTCTAATCTATCAACATACATGTTCGCGTCTTAAAATAACCTGCCTAATCAAAAGATGGACGCAGTTGCTAGCTAACTTTGGTGAACATACAGTAAACATTCACAGATACAAGCATTGGTTCGAAATGTATAAAATAACAAGAAAACCAAACTACAGCAGTAGATACAACAGCAATACATACAACTTTAGGTCCGTACCTAGTCGCTTCGAGCGATATCGTAGATCAACATTTCCTGCAATTATAAGGATTTTAAGAGAAAAGCCTTATAGCTACTTGCCAAATATCACATAATTTTGTGTTCTTGTTTTTTTCTGTGTTCGTCTCCACAGCGCCTATCATGGCAGCTTGAGTTTCATGAATTCGTTTCATTTCATTTCTGTTTTTGTTAAATAATTGGCTTAGAATTTTTTCTTTTGTAAATTCGTGTCACCTGCAGTGTTGCTAACGTGTTACAGCACTGCGTAAGATACTTTTTTATACTTGAATAAACAAACAAATAAATAAATGTGATGATTTTTATTTCAGTTTTTGTAATATATTAAACAGTTTTTCATAAGCACACGAAACCACCTTGGGTGTCTTATCGAAATCAATTTTGATTTTAATTAGTAATCATAATTGGCATTATTATCAACAAGTGATTTTGTTCATCCCGGTCATCTTCCAGAAGTTTTTCCAGATTTGCTTACTCTCATAGCTGCCAGTCCAGAATTGTAAAACAAACTTAAGCTGCTTAAAAATATTTTGTACTTGACACCAAACGAGGTAAAACGATTGAATAAGTAAACAAATGTACTTGTAGTAACCACATAGCAAAAATATAAAATAGGTTTCAAAATTCGACACATAGTTGGCATTAATTCAACAGTTAAAATAGAAAGAGATAGAACTAAACCGAAACCTAAAAACATAAATATAATTTGAATGTTTCCGGACATATTTGGCGCCTTTGGAAATACAATATCTTGATCTATATTCAAGTCCGATCTGTTAATAAATTTGGGCCACCATTCCAGTAGTCCACTAGTTTTGAGCATTGAAATTCGTTTTAGTAATGATGTAGGTATTAAACCATCATAATAGAATACTAAGTATGATCTGGACAGTGCAGAAACACCAACATTTGAATGCTGGCCTGATTTCCTTAATATTCTAGAAATACTTTGTCCCAAGTAATCCGGCAGAATCCAAGCCTCCTTCTGACAAGTTTTTAACGTCTGCATTATAAGTGGGGTTTGTTTTTGTAAAAACTCGGTCCGTAAGGCAGTTCCTTTGTTGAACAAACGACTTGTGTCATCAGTAAAAATTCGCAATTTAATAAGCGGATCCAAAACTTCAAACGGCTCCAAAATTTGTTGATGTACACTTGGATGTAGAATAGTGTTGTCAAAAACATATTGTAGTATAATTCTCGCTGTGTTAACTTCGCTCTCCGGTAAATCATCGCTGCGTGTCCACATGCCATGCAACTCGGTATTTGCGAAAGCCCTATGGCCACCCTTGTGATCTAACTTGATTGCATGTCTCTTCAACATTACTAACGTCCTATTTGGTTTAACACGTTCCCCTGTTTCATAAAAATGAAAACCCAATCTAGCTACCCTGCTATATGTGGAAAAGTTATCTTCTACAATTTCTCTAAATTCTCTGTACGGAATTCTGTGTCTTGGGCACACAATATTATACACGTTATTACTTTTAAAAGCATTACTGATTACTAAACCTGCTAATAAGGTTCCACAAATGACAAATCTAAATTGACTCAAATTTGCCAATCTTTGAGGAAATGGGTCACCTTGTTCCAATAAAACTTTAGTAAAGCATATTATTATATCTGAGTATTTTAGAAATGTTCTACCAGCAAAATGCACTATGCTGAAACAAACTGTGACCCCAGCTACAAGTATCCATTTCCAGACACTACTTTCAAATACGGACACAAATTGTATGAAAGGGAAAGGTTCCAATCCTTTGACGCCACAGTTTATAAACCGTATCGTTCCGAATGTATTTTGTACTGTTAACGAGGACTCTTGGGATTCAAAGGGCACATCAAGATATGTTCCGCCACGTTTGTAGTCTCTGTGAAGTTCAATTTTTTCAAGGTTAGCAGGTACGTTTTCGGTTACATTGCCAAGAAGCCACATGTACAAATATGCGTACGAGAATGCAAGCATTTTTAAATTGTCTGAATATTTTAATTTAATTTTATGAAAATATTGAAGCGGAGTCCTAATAGCAGTTGGTTCGTTGTCTACAAAATAGAATATCTTTGCTGGTAGCGTGAAATCGTGTAAATTATATTGCCAAATATACGTTGATAGGCTACCTAGAAATACTTCCCGGTCCCTTCTTTTGTCAAGTAGTAAAATACTTTCAATTGAGTAATTCTTCAAGTTTATTAACTGCATGTAAACTAAATCTGGGCATTCAATGCATGGCATCAAGTGAACAAATGTTTTAATCGTACAAAACAAAGTGACTAACGTTTCCACGCAATTAGCATGGCCAGTTAATTGAATGTCAGTGACAGCAGAAAAAAGTGACTGGTCATTCCAGAATCTATTAGTCCTTGACATCCAAGATAGTAATGATGGTCTGTGATATTTGTAAGGCGTCGATTTAAAATCCAATAATACGTTAATACTTGGAATGGAGCTTGGTGTAAATTGGAACTTCATTCGTTTAAGGTATCGGAAAATTTGAGTGTATTTTCCAAGCTTAAATAATCTCTCTGGCATAAGCAAATCTATTTGAACTTGACAATTCCAGGGTTTTGATGCTCCCACAAACGTGACCGGATCCAAAGCAACACAATATCCACTTACACCATGTTTCAACCTAATCGAATTTAAAAATTTCGATGTGGGACAGCTGTGTACTTTATCAGCCAAGTTTTCATGTTGTTTCATTTTCAAACTAAAGTTACCATTCAAAAAGGGCAATACGTTTGAAGAGGTCCAGATGATACTTCCTTGTGGCCAACTTAACTTCTTTCGATACAAAACTGCTATTTCAAACCATCTTACGATAACAGGCATTGAGTCTCCCGGAATAAAGTCAACTTGTTTAAAATTGTTAATTACAACGAGGCATTTATCATTTTCAAGTTGATGTAGCATTTGCTGCAGATTTATAAGTAAGTGTATTTTTTCCGTGTCTGTTGCTTTAAACTCGTGGAAGTATCTTTCAAGCCAACCGTAATCCCCTAAAAACGAAAAATATCTCTTGAAATTGTGTTTCGTCGGCAAAACGTCTTTAAGCAGCTGTGCGCTCAGTGTATAGTTGAAGGTTATTGCGTTGTCGTGTGATAAATGAACTGTACTTGTTTGCACAGCTACATAGACTGCTACTTGTACTATTATAAACCTCATGTTTATTGTTTTTTTTAATGTTTTGTCAAAATACGTTTTAATAGTGACTATTGCAAAAAACAGTGAAAGCGTCCTCGTGGTTTTTGATATTTTTTCTATTATTTGGTTGAAATATGTTTTACACTAAATTTTTCTTTCAAAGTAGGATACAGCTTTATTGTAATACTACTTTATAACGAGAGCAAGCTAAATTTTTTTGTGGTCATTGATTTTTTCAGTATTCAATTAAAACAAGCTATTTCCCAGGTTGGTTCGTGCAAACTTTGATTGACTTACAAGGATTATATATCCATAGCTACATTCGAAACAGCTTAACATGAACTTAACCTCATAAATCTTCGATTGATTTCGACATGTTGAAGCCAAATACCAATCGATCATCTTAGCTTGAGTCTATCAATGCTTATTCAACCGTACAACGTTATTTGAACTATAAAAAATCTTGGATAAGATTTGCTCGATAATTTTTAATATTCAAATTATGAATCCTGGTAGGCCGATTTTTAAAAGCAGACGTGAAACGAATTTAGACGCGATATTAGTGCTTTCGTAACTTTTGAATATCAATGTTTAACATTTAAAAAATTTAGGTTAACTTCTGAGGATTTTACAAATTAGTGCCAATTTGTAAAAGAGTTTAGCATCAGTGGGCATGCGACTCCAGTACTTCTACTGGACGTCCGTTTAGTGAAGGATACATTAACCTGTAAAGCAGTTGCACTTACAGAGATCTTTTTGGATGCAAACTTGTGGAATTTGAAGTTTTGATAGTCGTTAAGAATCCGCGTATTAAAATTCTTGGATTAGTGTGTGTTTGAAGACGTTTTGAATGTAGCAAGCGATTTACAATTCTTGTTAGTTTGTAGTTATGCAGTCCATTTAACATAAAGTTATATAAGCTAGATCGACACGAGTTGTCCTAATTGCTTTGCATGTTTGGTATTATACCATACGTATTTCATATATGCATGATAAATCCGTTTATTTGATCCGGAGTACCACTAAGTAAGATATAATGTTTTTACAATTCGATTGAGCTTACACGTGCACTTATTGTGTAATAATTTCCAAAAAATAACAATTGCGTTCTGGATTTTATGATTTCAAATTTCATCACGGCAACCAATTTGATCTCTCAGATCAATTTAAAAAAGAAGCCATATTTGCCCTTTTTCTTATTGAATTTACCCAGAACGTAATGTTGAGCTGAAAATGTGAGAACACACAAATTTTTATTTAAGAGTGTAAAAGTAGTTATGATAGATTCTTTTAAACTTAGATCAGAATGCATAAATATATTTTTATATTTCCACCCTTGTGTGTAACACAAACCACCTGAATTTAAAAGATTTTATTTATTCATTTGTTTATCGTCTATTTATACCTTACTTTAATTCGTATTTACCTTGTGTTTAAACAAACATTGAATTTATGCTTAAAAAATTGCCTATTTTGGGCGAGTTAGTGTATAAATAAATATGCTCGAAATTATTAAAATAGTTGAAATTTATGTCGAATTTATATCTTTAAAATATAAAGTCAGTTTTGCAACATTGCTGCCAATTAAAAATACTTTGTTGACCTTAGACTCGAATACAAATTTTTTTTCAAAAACATCCATCTACGATTTGCTGGACAAGTCGTCATTTACGCTGCATAACTTTCCATAGCCAAATGATTTCAAAACAACTCGACATGTCATTAAAAGCGGACTGTTTGGTTGTTTGTTTGACATATAGTTTGTAGTCTAATAATGACAATTGTCAGCACAACAAACAGCCTGCAATGTTGATCGGTACCAATTTTTTTGAAAATCAAATTTTAACAAATATGCTCCTTCAGAGAATGTGTTGCCAATTTCTTGACAAATTCGAAGGTTCGTTTTTTGCTGTGTTATTGGTCAACAATATACAGAAATAATTTTAACAAAAGATTGAAAGCCGTAGTCCAGGCACCCTCATTTGTAAAAGAACCATAACTTTTTTGAATTTTAATATTTCAAAAGACTACATATTCCGCAATTTCGAAAAAACTTTCTTGAGGCCCTGACAACTTATAGAAATTCTCCGGAAATGTATCGCATTATAGGAACTCTCCAAAATTCGCCCGAGTGTGCTGAAGCTTGGAGTTTTCCGCAGGGAGCATATATAAACCCAAACTTTGATGTTCACCCTAAATGTCATATACATTAATACAAAATTATTAACTAATTTTATTTCAAAATTAAATTCCAGAACACTAGAAATATCCTTTATTAAAATCAAGTCTTAAGTTATACAGTACTTATAAATTAATTATCATATCAGTTTACTCCTAAAATTATTGTTGCAATAAAATTTTCTCGTTTACGGAAAAGTTGAAGGAAACCAAATGCACAATATCATTTATTCCCCATTTAAAAAATCATTTTTTTGAAGTTTGGTAACTTGTGAGCTATGTGACGGATTTAGATGATGATTTACTTCATTTCGAATGAACGCGAGACTAAAGAGCAAACTTTAACCTTTGAAGGACTACTTGTATTTAAATATTTGGTTGTATGGTACTCCCAAAATCATCAAAACTATTTATGATGCTTATGAATATGTTAGTAAGGAAATTTTCAAGTATTGTGTATAAATTGTCTAAAGAAACAACATAGGTCTTCAAGTTTCGTCAAGGTTTAAATACTTGAGTTCTCTCGAAACAATCAGTTTGCGAAATGTATTTGGATATAGCAGAGTTTGACGAGGAGGCTAAATTTAGCAAACTGTTGCTGAGCGTGGAGTTGCTACATTTTGTTTGCATAAAAATTGTACTTAAAGATGCAGCTGCTTAGATCTTAGAAACGATTACGAATCCAGATCGAATGATGTTTTGAATTACAAATGATAACAGTGCATACTTAATAACTTGTGGTTTCCGAATTCGAATTCTGCTTTATTCTCTAACATATGAACCTAAACATCTGGTTCGGTGTATTAGGAATGCAAAGACATGTAATAAAACATCATATATTATTTTGTAAAACATTTTTAAATATTTCAAAATTATAAAAGTAAATTCAGCAACAAAACTGAAACAGCTAGCAAGCTATCCAAATAATAGGATGTAAAATATTACTAAAATATTTCCATTCATAGACGGCTCCTTAAGCTGTTGATTTAGTTGCAAATTGTCAGTCAGACTTGCTCCAGCAACAAATCCTTGCCACCATTCTAACATTCCGGATTCATACAGTCCTTTCATCCTTCTTATAACAAATGGAGGAACTATGTGTTTAAAGGTAAATATTTGATTCGTTTTGAAATAAGTTTCCTTGCCAATACTCAAGTGTTCAGATTTTTGTATGTTCTTTTGAGAAAGTTTTCGGGCATACTCCCGACACAAATATGTCGGAAGAATTAAAGCTGTTTTGTTGCAAGTTTCCAAAGAGCTTAAAAGTACTTTTTTCTCAGACTGCCGGACAAGTTCACGGAATTCATTCTTGTCTTCGACATAATCTGAGTCTAACGTATAATTTTGAGCCACCGATTCCAAAATATTTGAAAACTGATTAGCCAAATTTATAACATTAATATGCAAACGCGAGTGCTTATATATAGTTTGTTCGTTATCTTGTCCGTTGGAATTCATTCGTAAGGACATTACTTCGCTTCTCATGTCCATCACAATCCAATCCCATCTCACAAGCTTGTGTGGTGAATCAAAGCTTAAATTTTGTATATCATTTTGTTTGGTATAATTGCTCCAGTATCCAATTCTGGGGAAAATTTCAATCAACATTTGCGCAGTTCTTGTGTAGCTCGTAAATTTTTCCTGAATTAGTTCGTCAAAGGTATGGTATGGAATAACGTTCCTCGGCTCAATAATTCGGTACGTATTGTCACTTTTGTAGGCATTGGTCAAGACGATAGAAGCTAATGCAAATGCACTTGTTACGAGTTGAAACACGTCATGCTTCATTTGAACAGTGTTGAAGGAGACATCTTGTCCAAGAAAGAGCCTGACGATTGTTTCAAAAAATTTGAAATATTTTTGGACACTTGTAACTGTCACTCGTCCAACAAAACTGGGCAGAATACAGAGGATTAAAAGAGTTGCAATTAATGCATACCATACGTCATCGTTGTAGATTATGATAAGTTCACGAAAAGGGAGATAAGGTAACTCTCTTTTTGCACAACTAACGAACCGCACTACATTAATTGTGTCATTTACAGAAAAGCGTACAGTTGGAAGTGAACTTTTGAAGGTGGTGCGTAACCATCCCATAAAGCAAACATTATAGTCCTTATTTTCATAAATGTCTAAAGAAGTACTTAAGTTTAAAGTTTTACCATTGACGCAAGTTTTGCCTTGTAGATCTCGAAAAGTAAAATTTTTGAAAATAGACCGCATTTCATGGGCATATGCGTGCGCTAGTCTATCGGATATGTGATCATAAGGTATTCCAATTCTTGTTTTGTGGGAAGTTATGTAATTGTCACATTGATAAAAGTGCTTGCTGAAGGCATACAGAGTCGGATTTTCGTGTATATAGTTAAAGTCTCGTTCAATTTTGATCATGGTTCCGATTTTTGGAAATCCTGATTTATGCCTTTTGACTAAATTTACAAATATTGAGAATTTGATCAACTTGACTAAATGAAATTGCTTCAACGTGTAACAACTTGGGCAAATAAAAAAGTGTTGAGCTGGAGATATGGTAGTAAAATCCAATTTTCTAACAGTTTTCAACACAATCGAACTTATTAAAATTCCGTTGGACATTTTAAAGTTTTTAAACATTTGGGATCGTAGCTTTTTCACTAGTATTTTGTATTGAAATATGTTCAATGCACCATTCTCTAAATTGACGCTTACATAAAAGTTTGGGTTGGTTGGCGGCAATTGAAATCGTAACAGTTCAAAGCCACCATAAAAACCAAAGATAGAAGGAAAGTAAAATGTCTGTTCAGAATTTGATTGCACGCAATCAGCATCATAAATTGGTAGGAACAATGAAATATGTACTCGGACGTTCCATGGTTTTGACTGAAAGGAAAACGAAACTCCGTCAATTCGGACACAGAAATCCTTTTCGTGAACCGAAAACAGTTTTTTGTTTCAAAGAGGTGCGTTGAAATTGTACATTCGATTTTGTGAGTAATAGACCATGTTTTATTGAGCCTAAATGCTGCAGGATTTATCCAAATTATTTTATGAAGTCCACGAGGGGATATGACATGGGCCTGTATATATTTCCTACTTATGGTAGGATATTGAAGTGCTTTAATATTTGCATCTTCATAGTTATCTATCAAGATGAGGGCACGTTGGCTGGAAAATGCATCCAAATATTCTGACAAATTCAAGGTATCGGTGAAAGACGAGAGACATTTAAAAGGTTTATGGACAATAGAAAACTTATGGTCTGCAAAGGAGTTTCCAAAATGTAAAACAAAAATTAAGTACATACATGTTGTAGCCATTTCTTGATATAAGTAAAATATGTTTACTATCTTATTCATGGAGCAGAATTATTAGTCTAATCTTCGCAGATCAAATCAAGGCTTTAAATGTCACTGTAGTGTCTAAAAGCTTTAACGATAATTGTAGATTTAAAATCACTTATGATTATTTACGTAAATTTGTGTATTATGTGATACGAAAGTACCTTATCAATATTCTGGTTACGTGAGCATAAGTAAGCTTACCGTTGGTAGAGTTATATCGTATTTACCGAATAGTGATAGCAATGTTACACATAACCAGATTATTGGTCAAGGCTACTTTTAATGTTATAAGAATCGGTGCTAGAAAAAACCATCATGTGGCATGACCAAATTAACTTTCTTAATGTAATTAGTTATAAAATAGTTTATAAAATGCCACGCCAAGTTGCGTAATTTGATTTTTAATTAAACTAATGAAACCTGGCACTGAGAGGTAAATAATACTATATTTACTACAAATACTTATTTACGTATAAATTAAGAAAATGTTTCTAGGAAATATAATTTTGTTAATGTTTTATTGATTTATAAGTTTCTAGCCTAGGGATTACCATAAATAAAATGTGCATATTGTGTAATATAAAACCAAGGTGAATTTTAAGTGGCGTTGACCATTTTTTTAAAATTAAATATTTGTATTTCAGTGTCAACGTAATGCTCCTAAAATGTTTAACATAACGTTTTAGATTTTGATTGAATTGAAACATTTGTCGTTAGATTTAGCATTTATTGTTTTATAATAGTAGTATCTGGTCAAATTTTGCTATTTGACCGGTAAGATTAACTATGATTAATTGAGTTTTACCCAACAAATTTGTATATATCAGATTTTGATTCGATTTTGATTAAACAAAATTTAAATTTAGTATTTGATATTGATTTATAAGCTGATATTTGACACAAAGGTAAAGTTTAAACAAAGAAATATATTATCTGATTGCAAAAAGTAGTTCAAGTTCTAAGTGGATTAGTTTCCCCGCTAACAAATTAACTCAACAAATCTTTTCAAACAAAAATTATTTCTATAAGTCAATAGGATAAGTTCTACAACATTTCTAGACTTTCCGATGTATATCATATTTAACAATTATAAATCTATTCGGATTCTGTGTTGTTGGAACCTAGCAATCGACTTTATGTTGAAACATGTGATATACTTTATATATTTATCAAATCAAATCCTTCTAAACAAATAATTACGTCCACAAAATATATCAGAACATAAAACAGGTGAAAGATATATGTCTATTGTTTTGGAATTTAATCTTGAAAAACAAACAGTTAATAATTTTGTCTTAGTGTATATGACATTTAGGGTGAACATCAAAATTCGGGTTCATATATGATCCCTGCGGACAACTCCAAGCTTGAGCAAACTCTTGAGAATTTTGCAGAGTTCCTATAACGCGAAATTTTTCTGGAGAATGTCTACCCGTTTTCATGGCCTCTAGAAATTTGTCTTTTGTGCTAATTTGACACCAATTCTATGAATAAAAGATTTATCATTTAGATATATTGAATTCTTTTAAAAAGGAAGTGAATTATTTTCGTTACCTGCGCAAATCCCAGAAAGAAGGTTTGGTCATCAGAGAACCCTTCTACACCCGCTCGGCGTTTCCCCGGTTCTTCAGACAAAATAGATTTTCTGAAAGCTTTATAAGCCGCTATCATGCCGATATTATCACAAATATTTTCCTCCATAGTTCGCCACCCATTGAGTGTAGTCCGCCATCCATTGAGTGTCACATTTTCTTCAAGCTCAGTGGTTGTAAATTTGTCATACTGATTCATCAAACATTCCGAGAATGGCGTTAAGCTATCATTTGCAAATTCCATTAGTTCAGGGTTTACCAAGCTGTGTGTAATTTCGTGGCCAACCAAGCTCCCCAGTTTACCATAGTTTATAGCACTAAAAAGGTTCATCAGAGAAAATTTCATCTTGTTACAAAAAATACCTCACAAAAATTTGTAATTACTTACATTGGCAAATGGGGGCTTAAGAATGGCGTTCTCAGTAGACCATGTGGTAAATCTAAAATACGAAACCGTTGATCTCATTTTTGAGCAATTTTGAGCCATTATTGTTTTGACACTTACATATTAAATAATGTGCTATTAAATTAGACGGATTAACGGCTCCTGGAAAAGTAGTCCACTTGCTAAATTATATCACAAATTTAAAAATCTATAAATTTCTAATTAAAATAAATTTCGTATAGCCAATTTAATGCCAACTAAAAATGTATAACCAACCACTCATTTTCCTGATCAAGTTCGTTTTCTTCCACATCCAAATATTTGGCCAACTTCCAAGAATTTAACGTCATGGTTTGTTCTAGCTTTGAACTTGACTTATTTAACACAAGCTTAAATACGTAAAAAATTACATTCACCTTCTGGATTTTAATAAACAATTAATTTGATTCTTTTCCTATTTTTTTACCCCGACATATTCAGTTTGAAGTCTTGAGGAATTATTCTCTTTCATCCATTTCGGATATCCCAGGCATAATCCTGTCACCTCGTTTTCCAATTTTAAAACACTTTTATTGAAATACAAAGCCGGTGAGTCTTCAATAATATCTCTGATTGATTCTTTTAAATTTTTAAACATTTCTTCTGTCATCTCCAACTCGATGTCTGTACTACCCATTCTGTTTATGTATTCCTGCCCCAAAGCGAGAGAAAACTTGTCTTGAGTATTTAGCGCACAAGTAAAATTTCTGTTTGGCTTATTCACAAAATAATTAAAATCGTCTAATAACTTGTTGAGATATTTATGTCCTGTTAGTGGAATCATTTGAAGAATCATTTGAAAATTCAAATAGTTTGCTAGCTCTTCATCTGTTACAGAAAAAGTTATTTTCTTTCCCAATCGCAAAAATAGGTCAAGTCCAATACCAAAACTGGTTCAAATTTAGAAATCGGCTTTGTTTTATACAAAGTGTTGAGGAAAAGTTTAATGTCTAATTTGTTAGCTGTGGGAAATGTAGAATTGTCCAAGGCAAACTGAAGTTTTTCGAGGGTCAGTTCATCACTGAAACTTTTACAACCTTCACTCTCAACTAAAGTTACACACTTTCTAAACGTTGGACCAATCTCATATCCATTATGGTTCAAATAATACAGGTCATCACTCACGTTCACAATTTTTAAAGCCATCTCCTGTAAATATGTCTCATTGATGTTGAGCTTTCCCTGAAACTCTAAAAACGTTCTGGATATATTTACGATTAAACTGCTGAACACCTTTGAATATGTTTGGATTGGTGAGTCTTCATTAAGTTGAGCATATCCCTCTAGCGGTGGTGCAATAGCAAAAGTGTTTGTTTTATTTCTCCAGGAAGGGAACTTGACAGGCATTACATTTAAAAGTTTCTTGTCTGAAAACTTTGTCCTTAAACCAATTGTAGAGTTTATCCAATGAAAGCGGCTACCAGTCCAATCGCTGCTACTGTCATGCAGAATTGGCCAACCACCGTACTCATCTAAAACGTCTAACATTGCTTGTAAATCACAATTATCCTCACTTTCCTCATTTATACGAGTACATTTCCGGTAAAAATTCTTCGCTTGTACAATCACTGTTGAGTCAATAGACCCAAGAGGCTCTTCTAGGATTTCTATAAAGGGGAAAAAGAATATTTAAACAAGATCACTTACTAAACGTTTCCAACGAAAAAAAAAGTTTTCAGCCTACCTATTACTGTGTTTGTATTTTCTATGTAGGCTTTATTAAATTCGGACCACTTGGGTGAATATTTAGGTCTGGGATTTTTGGCGATCCAGCCCTGACAAGCAAAGTCATAAAAATTGTCACAAGGATCCACCGATGTGTTCATGGAGCTCAGTATTTCCGCAACTAGTAAAAACAGTTAATTTTAGATATCCGATTAAAATATTTAAGAAAATTGTTGCGTATGGATGCGGGAATATATTTATTTACCTAATCTTGAAGTTCCCACTGTGACGTAAACATCTTTTTCCGAGTCTGTTTGTAAAATATTCCTGAGCAACGAAATAGTCCAGATTAAAATCAGTGCCACTGGAAGACCAACAAATAAATCGAACCTGGCCATTTCACTGGCAAATCACAATTAATTTTTATATACGCAGATTTTTTCTGGGCAAAGTTAACTTTGAGAAATGAATTAAACAGTTGTGCAACTTCCACATATGCCGGGATTACACCATGAGAGTATAGTATGTTTGGTGTGACAAATGAATGAAATGAAAAACAACTACACAATAACAACAAATATTGGACCACTTGTAAGTGTACAAACTATCACGCGTAAACATTTTATTAAGTCTAAGAGACCATTATTATTTATTTATCAAGTTTCTACATAGTAATCATGCATACATAGAATGATGGAAATATATGTATGTTCATGAGTGGTACAAATTATTTGGTTTTTAGCAGATGTACAAAGGTGACTTGTGAAATGACTTTATTTAAAATTGGCATAAATGATTACAAATGATCATGAACTTGTCTTACTAATAATAATTAAATACTCCACTAGACATAAATATAATATGTACAAGTTGGTAGATAACAACTCAAGTTAAACTCTGAAGTTCTTTTAACGCTGTACTGACAAACAAGATATGCTGGAACAGGTCTAAAAGCACAGTGTACAAGGTTTAGATAAATAAGATCATGCTCTAAATGAATAAATGACTTCCTGTCCGTAAATAAATTATGTACTTCTGTTTGTAATGTATGTCTCCACTTTTGCGATACATAAAATATACATATATAAAATCTAATCGAAAAAAATTACTCACCATCTATTTATTATACCACGCTTTTGTCCAAAACCAGTGGGAAAATAAAAATATAATTATACGCTTCTTTGCTGATACAAACTGGTAAAATCATATCCAAATACCGTTATTGAATGACAAACTGCGTACATACAATGTATACGGGATTTACCCAATCATTTTATTAGCTAAAGATATTCGCTGAAGATTAAAAGACGAGTTTAAACAAATATGTTCCTTTCATAACAACGATGACCATTGAAGCATGATTTTAAAACATGTACCTTGTGAACTGAACTTTGAGACCTGTACTAGATTATTTTGTTAACTAGTACATCATCCAATGAATGACTTATATGAATGAATGAACTTCAGACTTAAACTCAAGTAATATAATATCTACCAATTCATACACAATTATATTACAATTTTACCTTTAGTAGGCGTATTTATTGATTATTAGCAAGAGAAACAACACACGTAAATATGAAGCGATATGTAAATATTCGTACTATTTATTTTCGAGTCGAGTCGCTCTGACACATTATTTGTGTATCTGTTGAAATATTAATTTCATTCATTTTTGACAGTAAACAGTGAGCCTCCTATGAATATAATTTAGTTTTAATCACTCTAGATATGTGATCATTGATCATGTATTAAAAATCTATTATGTATCTCGTAGACTTTATATTTATATGTTAATGTGTATTTATTTTTTTATTTAAACGAGTGGACATTAGGAGAAAAAATTAGGATGTGAAACTGCGTGGCTTATGAAAAAGCTCTTTGACTTTAATTCAATACTTGAGAAAGAATACCATCTTGTCAAACTGGAAAATATATGTATCTACATTTATAAATGTAGAACATCAACACAAATTAGGATTACAAGAAATCGGAAGTACATATGATCAAGGTCAAAGATTACAATTTAATTCTAAATCACACGACCGTTTTTAGCAAACACTTTTATCAATGTGGTAATTACATAACGTCGCACAAGACAAGAACGTTCATGCCTTATGACAAACCTCTTGATAGACTGGCGGATGCGTATGCTCATGCGTACGTTTTGTTTTCAGTTTTAAGTTTCGATGATGTCAAAGGATAAAAAATTGTGTCAATGGTAAAAAATTTGATTCAGCTACACCATTTGATTATACAAGGGAGAGTTTTCTTTAGGTGATGGTTACACAAATTTTTCATGGCTGGTCGAGAAAAAAATACACTTTCGTTTCATGTAAATACTAAAATATGAAAAAGGCAACTTCCACGTCATGTTTGCATTCAGTTACTTCATAATAAGTAACGACATTTCGTTGGAACTTGTGAACATTTTCTAGATTCTTAAACTTGGCATGATTTAAACATATTTTTTTTTGATATTCAGACTTGTAAAAAGGGACATTTAGTGAGTCAGCTTTTACGCCATATCGTTACCAATCACAGTTGTTAACCAGCTGGCCCATTATTTTTTTATCGTTTAGAAAACAACATGTAAGGATTTATACTTTCAATTAACCTAAACGACCAAGATATAATTAGAAGAAGAAGCGTAAAGAAACGTCATAAAGCCACATTTATATTTAGAAAACTTTATTGGTAAACCATAAATCCTATACATGGATAGGAATTATTACGACAAATCAAGCAGGAAAAAGTTTACCAATGCAGCTGTGAAGGATATGACATCATTTCTACGTTTCTTGGTGTATTTCACTAAAGGCCTTTTCCATTCCTTAAATGCGCCCCGCGTGTAAACCTTTAAAATCGATCTCAACATTAGGATTCATTAAAACATTTAAACTTGGATTATGACTCCAATCGTTTGAAATAATGAGGAGTTGCTGGGATAATGTCCCTAGTAAACGTCCATCGTTTTCAATATTGAGAGCAAGGTTGACGCAAGCGACACATGTAAATATTGATTATTGATGATGGAAATTGGCTTAACGCAATGGTATTATGGAATAACCAAATGCAATTTTGTATTGTTTTGTCACCATTTAATCTATGAACTTTTTTTTACACATATGGTCAAGAATTTACAAGTTTATGCATCAGTAGATTATTTATGCTGAAAGGTCAAGTATCTCAGAGTAGTAAAATCTACTTAAGCCGATTCATTAGAAAATTAAGCTTTAGCATCAAAATAGTGCACTGTTCACAGGCAATAAATAATAAAGATCTTTCCCTCATGGTTTCTGATGCAAGGATGTGATGATTCATGGAACAGCTTTAATATTGTTAAAATATTTATCATGATGATTCCATCTGAATAAATTAGCATGATTAAAACTTAATACTAGAGCGAAAATTAGTCTATTTGTTGAAATAGTCATCATTTCCATATAACGTTGCAAAGATGGTTTAGTTTTGAAGGCAAGTGGTGAATATCAATTAAAGTGCTTCTTATAAAGTACATATTCACTAACCCGAACAATACATCAACCGGATCCAAAATCGAAAGTTTACTTTTATCACATTGATACTATTCTCCTCTTGTAATACCTCTTGTAATGGGAATTACTTTTCTTAAACGCTGTACTTTTGTTTCGTGATGTTTATTTGTTTATATATCTAAATGTCAAGTTTTTGACTTGACATGGTTGATTTAAGTAAAATTACGAATAAATTCAATAAAACATGTTTGCAATATTTTATGCATCGGAATGTCACAAAAGCTTATCAACTTATATGGTTTATTGACGATACAATACAAGTGAACTATTAGGAGGCTTTCTCATTTTTGGAATTTCGCGTAGATGATATGTGTGGTCGATTTGCATCTTAACTTGTTTAATGGACACGCAGAAAACTACAGAGTCAAAAAGTTCGTGAGTGAAAACATGTCGCGTCTGGCGAAATCGACCATTTTCAAACGATTATGTGTACCGCCAACCTGTACCACTTTTAGTTGCTTTGATTGTATTTTTTGAGATAACCAATCCTGAACAAAAATGCTTTTACGCATTTAAATATTATTTAAGAAGCCATCTTTAAGCTTCTTACATTTATTCGAATAGCATTACAATTCGCACGTGGCTGTATATACCGTAGAATAAAACTACAAGGTGCTTTGATACACCGCATTTTAGAGCACAATTTTAAATACTTAAAAATTGTTCTCAGCAACTCTAAGATTATACAACCTATTGAAATTGCTAGACCACAAACCAAAAAGAAGAACACTACTTGGATATTTCCAAACATATTAGGTGATGTAGGACGCACAATGTCGTTGCCTATTTTCAAGTCCGTTCGATTTATGAACTTTGGCCACCATTCCAATATACCGGACGCCTGAATCACTGAAATACGACTTATCAGAGATGTGGGTACTAGTCCTTGAAACCAAAATACAAGATTTGGTTTATTATACGCAGTTGTTCCAACGTCGGAATGTTTGCCTAATTTTCTGAGTTGTCTAGAGTATATTTGCCCCAAGTAATCTGGCAAAATCCAAGCTGACTTATTGCATTTAGTCAGGTCGCTTAGAATTAGCTCGTTTGATTTTTCCAAAAATGATTCATCATTGCCTTTCCGTTTTGAAATATATCCGAATTATTAGTATTTATAAGTCCCACTTTTACAAGAGGCGACATGAGTTCAATAGGTTTTGTAAATACTTCTAAAGCTTTTGGATGCAAGTGCGAGTTATCAAAAACTTTAACTAAAAATGTACTCTCCTTCCATTTTTCGTCCATTATGACGTAAGTCTCGCTTTCAGCACCTGCCACCCAACTGCCATCGAATATCAAAAATAAAGTATGATCATCAATTTGAGTATCTGATCCATATGCAAATACCAAGTTATACCAACATTTCCAAATTCTTGTGTACAGTTGAAAGTTGTCCTGTAAAAGTTCGTCAACACTATTGTAAGAAAGCTGATGTCTTGGCATAACAATTTTGTACATGTTCTCACTTTTGAAAGCATTGCTTATTACTAATCCAGCTAATATAATTCCAGTCATCACAAACCTAAAGCGAAGTAGACTTAGTAAACTGGACTTGAATGAGTCACCCTGTTCCAGTAAAGTCTTTAAAATTCCCATGAAACCGTCCGGACAACTTGTTCTTGTAATAATTTTAATGCTAAATGTAAGTGTCAATAAAGCCACAAGCATAGTAATCCAAACATTGCCGTCAAACACGGAGACAAATTTTAGAAAAGGGAATGGTTCCAAACCTTTGGAGCCACAGCTGACAAACTTTACTTTTGCAAAACTATTTGATATGGTTAAATCGTAATGTCTCCAAATAATGTTTTCAGTGTCGTCAACTGTGCCCCTTCGTTCGAAATAGAATTTTGGTATTTTATTAATATACTTTGAGTTTTCAGATAAATTTCCCATCAGAATTGTATAAATAGAAGCGTAAGCAAAGGCAAGTAATTGTATTTTGTCCAAATACTTTGAACTTATTTGATAAAAATTAGGAAGAGGAAATCTAGTTGCAGCTTTTTCATTCTCCGCAAACCATACCATCTGGGTTGACAAACTAAACTGTTTGAGCGAATAATCTGTAAATACTCCAGGGACCAATGCAGAAATTTGTGCTTTTTCCAAAATATAAATAGATTGCAGTGAAAGGTTTGGCAAACGTATTGAATTTGTAACCACCAAGTTTTCAGAATCAAGCCCAATAAAAATTATGTTCATTGTAGAAATTTGACAACTTAAATTATTTTTTCCAACACATGAAACATGACCAGTGATAAGGATATCAGTTACAGCATCATACTCTGACCCTGTTGCATCATTTTGAAATCTACGATTATTTCTTATAAGCCATGTAATGAACGGTACAAATTCATATTTCTGAAAATTGGATTTACAGTCTATTAAAATATTTATATTTGGCGTAGAACTTGGCAAGAATGCAAAATTTCCTCCATGCTGGGTGCGAAATATTTGTGTATGTTTTCCAAATCTAAATAGGCTTCCTGGCATAAATAGATCCACTTGCACTTGACACTGCCATGGCTTGGTTGCAAATGAAAACTTGGTAGCATTCAATCCAACGCAGTAATCACTACTCCAAAATGGTAAAAGGTCAGTAAAATATAGAGAATTTGCACATTTGTGAGCAACTGTTTTCAACTCCTGTCCTTCGTGCCTTGTGATAGAAAAGTTTCCGTTAATTTGTGATAAAGAGTTTCTTGGTATCCACAAAATATTATCAAATATTGTGGTCTCCGAATTTTTTGTACTAAAGTATTCCTTTTGAGAAACCGCCAATTCAAATTTTCTAAGAATTATGGGTAATTCACTCGTTGGCATGATATTAATTCCAAGAAAGTTATTTACTACAACAAGACATCTATTGTTTAAGGATTGCATAATTTGATAAAGATTTTCAACACGTAGCTCATTACTTTGGTGTTTCTTTAAGTCTTCAAAATACTGCTTCACCTTAGCTTTATTTTCAAACCATAACTTGTGGGATAAATATTCTAAACCTTTTTCGTCGTCAGACATTGAATTTAACAGCTTTGAACTTAACGTGTAGTTTAAGTTTACTAATTGTTTTTCGGTTTCAGCGGATAATAAGCATTTAACTGCAACACTCAGCAAAACTAAATATGTTAAATTTGACATTCTGAACATTGTTTTTAGTGTTGAAAAATTGTCTAATTTAGTGCTTCCAAGTAGCAGCGTGCTTTGTTTTAAATAATCTAGTTTTCTCGGAACTCAGTGGTTTTTTAAAGTTTAAACCAAAGAAGATATTTTACATGTGGATTTAAGGAAATTTTGCAAATTATTGCTTATATTAATAATTTTTAAGTTACATTTTTTAAGACTTCGCATGTGCAGCTTAAATAAAAATTTATAAAACACCACTTGGTAAAAAAGCAGCAGTTAGATAAAGTCCAGTGAGATAAGTGTTTTTGCAACAAGACATTCTTAAATGCCGACTTCCTTATGTGTCCACTTGACAATAGCTATTATTGTAGATTATATTACTGGCGCCGTTTTCACTGGAAACGACGCTTAGCAAGCCACTCAATTTTATGGGAAACTAATCATGGCCAAAAATAAAGTAATATGTTTAGTTAAGTAAAAATGTGGAACACGCACATTCCTTTAAAATAAATTGGACTGGAAAGGAAGCTAAATAAGAAAGCTATAGCTTTATCCTATTTGCTCAGTTTAATTATTTTCACACGAGGTTGACCAATATTACACGTACCACGTGCCGTAATCAATCGATTTTTGAGTTATGTGATTTATAATTAGCGTTGAATATTACATTAAGTATAGTCTTTATGTAAGTTCGTCTACACAACTCTTTTAATTGTATTATAAGTCTAATAAACTCACACTGACTGTAACTACAAAACTGTATGATAGAATTTTTACATTATTTTCAAACAGTTTCAACTCTGATAAATATTCGTATGTATGTTTGTATTGAGGTAACGAATGAAATTTTAATGGTGATAGTGGAATGGTGATGGTAATTCCTGAGTCATCAAGCAGTAAAAAGTAGTCAATCCTTGTATACGCTTTGCGTATCCATATTGCGTAACTAAAATTAAATGTAGTTCAATTTGAAAGAAACAATAAATAATGTACAATAAACATATCTCATTTGGCTACGAAGTTGTTGTTTCTTGTTCGGGTGGCTAAGATGTATATGTGCCGAATAGCATACACTATGGTGCACACTGAGAAAACCAAGTACACGTCATGAACATCTATTACAAGCACTTACTTTGGTTTGAGTGGACAATGCTCATTTAACTGCAATAATCAGCTAAACTGAATATGTTAAATTGGACTTAGTTGAAGTAATCTTTTTTGAAATCTAAACCTAAAGAAAATATTTTACCCGTGAATGGAATGAATCTTTTGGTGGTAGTTATTCTTTTAAGTTACAAATTAAACAAAGACTTTGTTTTCGAAAACTATTTAATGTTAGAAGACACCATTTATTTAACAAATGTCTAAGCAGTAGTAAGACAAAGATACGTCTTTTTTACCATAAAAAATCTTGGATATCGACTACTTCTAAGCTAATTTAAGAATCCAAGGTAGTGCACGTAAGCTATCCTTGAAGACTGTTTTAGTGGTGTCATTTTCCAATGGAAAGGGGACTTAGCAAGCCACTCTATTCTACAGGAAAACAATTATAAACCTTCAATAAAGTAATATTTTTAGTAAATGAGTGAATTTTATAACACGCAAACATACAATCCTTAAAAATAAAGAAAGGAAGCTACATAGGAATCTTATTTGTTCAGTTTAATTACTTTCACACGAGGTTTGAAAAGATTATACGGAGCCCACGTCCCGTAATTGATCGATTTTGGAGTTACGTAGTTCATTAATAGCGTTAAATATTACAAAAAGTCTACACTTTATGTCATTCCATTGGACAACTTTGGACATGTCTTTAAATTGCAATCTAAGTCTTACTAACTAAAACTTACCGTAACTATAATAGCGTATTTCTAAAAAATAAAACTTTTATATATGATCAGATTGCCTTGACACATTTGGTTATTTCAATATATCAACATTTTATAGTAGCAGAGATAAAATAACGAACGAAGAATATATATAAATTCATAAAAATATACATACATAAATATACTTACGGATAGTTTTACAAGAAACCGGTATACAATAATTTTGCTATGCAAATACGGGCTTGACATACAAAAGTTATTCCTTGATTTTGATTTTGGAGTGGAGGTGTGACTGAGTGGTTAGGATACCGCTTTAGCTTGCACTGTTCCCAGGTTTCGATACCTGGCCACTCCAATATTGATTGTGGGGTTTTTCTCTGAGAACCTGACTAATCATGTCATGATTAGGTGGTAATCAGGGTCTTTTCCTTGGCCCCGTCGCTTCCTTACCTGTCCTAGTTAGAGGTACTCCTTCGTGCCTTAATTTATATTTTACCTAAAAAAACCTCTAACTTGAGCACTTCTGTGAATAAATCTCCTAACGGAGTTTCCAGTCGTACTAACCTAATTTAAAAAAATACTTGTAAAAATATTGGAAACAAATTAGAAATTTGTGCTTTTTTAGCTTGCGTACTTATTTGAAGGAAAGTTGATTTGAGTAATAGCTACTCGCAGCCATGTGAACTTATATGCATAATATAAGTATTTACTCCATTTATTACCGCTTATATGATCCTTGCTGAGGTCGCATGCTTTTAAACCCCACGAAAAGCAGTCATTAATCGAATAAGAGTTGTTTGTTTAAGGTCAAGATAATAAAGTCGACTAGGTCTTAGTACATAACCATAGTAGAAGAATTTTATTAGTATAAATTTGTTAGTCGACCTCAAAATTACCGTTGAAATTTTAGTAACGAAATCGGTTTAGTAAAATTTTTTTAGAAGGAATCAATTTAGGCGACATTCACTTCGTAGACTTTTACTAATAGAATTTAGTCGGACATGCTAAATTTAATTTTTCGTCGGTATTAAGCCTTATCGAACCTAACTTTATTTACCAAAACCCTACACTCTCATCAATACTAAACCGAACCGAATCTCTCCTAACAAAACACAACCCAACACTCTTATCCGTATTAACAATGCAGGTCAGGGGGTGGATAATCCAGAATCCAAATGAAAAACACATTTTCTAAGACAGTTTTGAATGCTGATTAATAATATCATAACTATTGTCTCGAATGGGCATGTGGGTTGAAGATGCCATTTACCCTAATGCTTAAGAACGTAAAGCATCCTGTCCATAATTAGGTCGTGAGCTTGCGTTCTTAAGCATTACGGTGAATGATAACTCCTACACGCATGCCCATTCGGGGAAATGGTTTCTATATTATTAATCAGCATGCAAAATTTTGTCTCAATAAAATCAATTATGATATACTAAGAAGCAGTCGACTCTATTATTGCTCCCCGTTTGTTAGTTACACACACACAACGTAGTTACTATGCTCTTTCTAATGTATGGCTGTTACCTTGGCAATATATGGTCTTTAGAAAAAACAAAAGTCTTGAATATATTGTGGTAAAGTTACCGTCGTTAAATTTTTTTCATTTGGGGATTGCAGCTTGAACGAAATTTTTATTCGGTGAAATAAAAGCCAGTCCTTGATAGCAAAGCAATGTTAGTAATAAGGAATGTGAACAATGTACACTGTTATTACAAAATAATATGCATACCATTTATTTACATTATAAAAAAATCACTGTGGACATTTACATATAAATATTATATTCAAGTACAATTAAATTAAATATTCTCTTCGAAGTTAAACTTTAAAAACTCTGACCTACACAATGTTCTTTGCCATAAATCATAATAGATTTTATCTTGTACACAAAAGTTAACTTGTGTCAAACACTTAATTCTTTTATATGGTTACTTTCTGTTACTCGTATTTTTATAAGAAAATTTGCAGTTATCGTAATTTGTGTTTGACAAATCGATTGGATAAATAGTACTTCAATCGTCGAATGTAATTGAAAACAAAGTTTCTTCATTGCAATGACAATGATACCGAGATTTACGTTAAGGCTGGAAAAATAGGGTGTTAATACACAATTGTATTCGTCATACTGTGCTCAATGGCTGATATTTTGTAAAACTAGAAATACAAGTCACTTACAAAATAAGTTACCAATGCTACATAACATTTTGGCTGAAAATTTGTTTTAGGTTTGTAAACTTGCTTGCAATAAGTGAAAGGAGCATCATAGTATCTCTGCAGATATTATAAGTGCAAGCAGATAATATGCTAACCTTGAAAATGTTTAGGTTATTGTGGTAGATCATTGAAATTAAAAAGAACAGGTTTGTATATTTTCAATTGATTTTTTTGAATTCCCATTTTTAATTTTCACCAGCTAAAATTATTGTTCGCAGAGCAGAAAAATCTCTTCAAAATAGAGTATTAGGAAGATCCAAATAACTAAATACAAATAAATAACTGAATTTAACAAATACTCACACAAATTGTTATAAAGTGTACCCTGTACTATTTTGAGTAAAGCGTTTAACTGATCCTAATATTTCATTACACAAAATTCTGCAGAACCTTTGAAAAAACTTCCAAGCAATAAAAATGACCTCCGCAACAAAACTGACACAAGCAGCTATCAATCCGAAGAATAATATGTAAAATATTACTAAAATGTTGCCATTCATCGACGGCTCCTTAAATTGCTTATGTGGTTGCAAATTGTTAGCCAGACTGCTTCCAGTAACAAATCCTTGCCACCATTCCAACATTCCTGATGTATGTAGCCCTTTCATTCTCCTGAGAATAAAAGGAGGAACTATATTTTGAAAGCTAAATATCTGAAACGTTTGGAAATAGGTTTCTAGGCCAACGCTTAAAAAACCAAATTCTGTTATTTTAGATAGACGTAGTTTTCTGGCATATTCCAGACACATATATGTGGGGAAAATTAAAGCGGTTTTGTTGCATCTTTTCAAAGAGTTAAAAAGTAAATCCTTTTCAGCCTGCCAATACTTTTCACGGAATTCCGTATTCTGCTCGTTATCGTCTATTTCAAGTGTGTCATTCCAGGTTTTATTTACTGATTCTAATATCTTTGAATACTGATTTGCAAAACTCAAACCTTATTGTGCAAACCTGTTTGCTGATAAAGCTTTCGTTCGTTATCTTGGTTAGAGGACTGCTGTTGCAATACCATAATTTCATTTAAAATGATTAGAGCAATCCAATCCCGCCTCTCAAGCGAATGGGGGGATTCAAATCTCAAATTTTGAACGAAACTGTTGCTCTGAACACTTATTTTGGGAATTATATCAATCCAAATTTTTCCTGTTTTCGTATAACTCGCAAATTTATTCTGAACTAATTCATCAAATGTTTCGTACGGTTAAACACTTCTAGGCTCAATAATTCTATACATGTTGTCACTTTTATAGGAATTCGTGAGAACGATCGAGGTTATTGAAAATGCACATGCTACAATTTTAAACACACCTTTCGTCATATGAAAATTGTCAAACGATACATTTTGTTCCAGAAGAAGTCCCACAATTGTTTCGAAGTTTTTAAAATACGTTTGAACACTTGTAACTGAAACACGTCCCACAAAACTGGGTAAAATGCAAATACATAAAACAGTCGCAATTAAAATATACCAAACCTCATTGGTATAAATTATGACAAGTTCACGAAAGGGTAGATGGGGAAGGCCTCTTTGCCCACAACTAATGAATCGCAGTACATTAACAGTGTCCTTTACCCAAAAGGGTACAGTTTGAAGTAAGTTTTTAGATGAACGTCTCCATCCCATAAAGATAACACTAGCACTTGAATTTTCATAACGATTTAGACACATAGGTATGTTAAAGTTTTCATCGTTTACGCAAATTTTACCGTGTTGATCCTCGAAACTAACGTTTTTGAATACAGAACGTAGCTCATGAGCAAACGCATGTGCCAGTCTTTCAGATGTAGAATCAAAAGGAATGCTGACTCTGGTTCTTTGCGATGTAATATAATTACCACAGTGATAAAAATGTTTGCTGAAAGCATACGCTGTCGGATTTTGTTGAATGGATTCGTAATCCTGCCAAACTTTGATCAAAGTTCCTATTTCTGGAAATCCCACTTTTTGTTGTTGAGCTAAATCTAAAAATGTCAAGATATTTTTAATTATTTGAAAACTTTGCTGCGTGTGGCATGTTGAACAAATGAAAAAATGCGTAGCTGGAGGTATATTTCTAAAACCCAACTTTCTAGAATTACCAGTTTTTCGAACAGCTGAATATATTATAATCCCATGGGATATTTTGAAATTTTTTTAACATTTGAGATTTCATTGCATACAATACCATTTTGTTTTCGACTTGTCTTGTAAGTTCCATGTCTAAATTGACACTTACATGAAAAGTCGGGTTGGCAGATGGCAGTTCAAAGTATAACAGGTCTTGAAAAACATTAAATCCAAAGATAGGAGGAAAGTACGTCTTCTTTATTATAAAATTATCAGAACGAGCAGAAAGTGTTTGTACAAGACGACCTTCATTGAAAGGTAGAAACAATGAAATGTGTACCTGGAAATGCCATTGTTTTGTGTGAAATGGGAACGAAACTCCGTCAATTCTAACGCAGAAATCATTTTGCCAATTTACTCTTGGGATTTTTGTTTCGAACAGGTGTTTTGAAATGGGACATTTGATTCGATATTTTTCAAAAGATGAAAACTGTGTTCCGTTTACAATAAATGATGCTGGATTAATCCAAATCGTTTTCTTCAAAACTCCGCTGATTTCCCAGTTGGCCTTTATATATTTCCTTGTAATGGTAGGATATTTTAATTCTTTAATATCTACACCTTTACAGTTGTCTATTAAAATCAGAGCTTTTTGGTTAGAAAATGCACTGATGCATACAGACAAATCTATTGTATCAGTAAAATCAGTCATGAACTTAGAGGTTGGTCTGGCTTTGTAATCGGAATACTTTGCAAATAAATATGCAAAATTAAAAATAAGGATTGCAAATGTGTAAGATGTAAGCATTTTGCCAAGAAGAAGAAAATCGTTGAGATTTCAAGTTTACGTTAAATTTAAAATGTCAAAAAGTTTTTCAAGCCGAACCAGTTGCAAATATATTGTTTCAATTCTCGGTATATATTTCAATGAAATTTTATTTCGTTGAATTGTAAAGAAAGCATTCCAGATATATTAAACTTTTGAAATTGAAGTTTTCCGTTATTTTAAACAATGGGGAATGTTGAAACTTAAATGTTTGAACTATAAGAGAAGTTATATTAGGTTCAGATGTGTAGGAAGCGTACTATAATTGAGTCGTTTGAGCGAACAAAAAATATTTTAATTACCCAAGTAAAATTAAAAGCTTTAATTAACTTGTAAAAGCTAATGGTGATTTAAACTTTTATTCCAATGTGCTTTAATGATGAAGGTACCATATTCCAACACTGGTTAGGTTTAGCATTGTCAAAACTATTTAACATCTATTTGTAAAAATCGAACAACGCTATTACAAACATAATTGGTGGTTCTATCGGTCATATGTCATTAAGCTTCGAATATATATGGGCGTCTTCTAGTCTGAACCATTACCTTTGAATAACTTACTAATTATTTATGCATGGTTTGAAGCTATGACATCAAATTGAAATATTCATCGATCTGGTTATGTGAATAGATAAGCGTGCAGAAAAATAGGTTATCTAACGAATATTTTTTATATATTATCATAGCATGATAATATACTTAGCACGAACATTTTTCTATGCTTCTTAACATGGCTAGGCGTATTATATTTAAGAATATTTCCCGAAAGAAATACAGGAGAACCGGGCATGAAACTGGAAGATATTCTTCCTAAAATAATTGGAGAATAAATTTATTTTATAGTCGCCGTTCAGGGAAAATGACAACTAGTAAAAACTCAACAACGCTAATTATAAGAACTTGATTTAAATTTTTTAAATATGTACCTTGAGTACTGAAATTTTAGACACATCCACAAACAAAAACATCAGTAAATTACTTCTTTCGACAAATTTAAAATTATGTAATTCAGTTTGCGTTGTGCGTCAATGTAATGTTTTTGATGCGATGCAAAATTTAGCTTAACATTTAATATAATTAACCAATTTTATTTATCATAGCTTCCTTCGTAAAAACTATGAGAAACAAAAATTTAACTATACGCTTCTTTGCTGATGTAAACTAGTAAAAACTTAACAACGCTAATTAGAAGAGCTTGATTTAAAAAATTTAAATGTACCTTGAGCACTGAATTTTAAGACACATACCAGCATATTTAGTTTACCACTTTTACCAGTACTATTAAGTATTAGAAGAAACGACATCGGATGCGTTTACGATATACTTGTCAGAAAGTTACTCTACACCTTGGCTAGTTTTAATATTACGATTATTTAACAGAATACCTCTAGCTCAGGTAATTTTTTGATCTTGGTTGTTCTCAGGATTTAATTGATGAATATTATGTTTATTTCTTGCCACGTTAAATTTTGATAACATGAACTGATGTCTGTCATAATTATGCAATGTGATCTCATCTTTGCAACCCATTCTCCGATGGGCACAATAAAAATATTTTGCACTCTTATTCATCTTGGAAACAGTTAAGAATCGAGATTTATTAATGTTTTGAGTAACAAATGAGAACCCCGCACAATTAATAATAACTGCATCCAAATCCGAAGTGTTCTTTATTCTTTAAAAAATGAGGCTAAAAATCTGGTTCGTTGTATTAGGAAAGCAACTGCATATAGTATAGAATTACATAATGTTTTGTATAACTTTGCTAAATATTTCAAAACAATAAAAGTGAATTCAGAAACAAAGCTGACACAGCTAGCAAGCAATCCAAATAATAGGATGTAAAATATCACTAAAATATTTCCATTCATGGAAGGCTCCTTAATCTGTGGATTTAGTTGAAAATTGTCAGTCAGACCGCCTCCAGCTACAAATCTTTGCCACCATTCCAATATTCCTGATTCATGATGTCCTTTCATTCGTCTTATAACAAACGGAGGAACTATGTTTTGAAAGGTAAATATTTGATTCGTTTTGAAATAAGTTTCCTTGCCAATACTCAAGTGGTCAGACTTTTGTATGTTATTTTGAGAAATGTTTTGTGCATA
>JAQFZH010000237.1:0-40547 GCA_034695485.1 Entomobrya nivalis
GTCGCAATGTCAAACACATTTCATGTGACATATCATTCGAAAGCATTTTTCATTGGCAACAACATTGTTAATCATTATCATGTATCGAATCGTTTCAGCTCCGTCGTTATGATCGCTATTACAGCGGGTTTATATTTTACTCACTGAAACGAATGGTTCCTATATATGTACGTATTAGACATGCACGTGTACGAAACCCTTGGGTAAAAACAAAAGCTCCTTTCTTTTCAACAGTTCTAGACGTTTATAGCAAAAGGAAGAAACTACATTAAAACATAAATAGGAAGTTCAAAGTAGAGAAAAGTCAAAGGGAAAATAATGAATGGGGTTTGAGATGCCTAGATAGATTTTATTACGAGCCCTATATTGCCCACCACTATATTTCACAATACATAAAAGTATATATTTGAAGTCCTTATACATACATAATATACATATCTTGTATAGAGTCTTTAGTGTATTTCTTTTTTGTCGGTATATAGTTTATCGTCTAAAGAAAAATTAATATTTCGACACACAACAAACTTGCTTTATGTACATACATTGAGGTTCTTTGAAATATGTCGGTGGTTCAGGTAGAGCGAAGAAAGCAAGATATTACATAGGCAAGCAGAATATAGGCGGGAGGAGAAAAAGCAGCCGTCGTATTTCAATTTCTTCACTTGCCTCTTCCGGGTTTTTTGCCTTTTTTTCTTTTAATGAGCTTCGTAAGAGGTCCTGTCAGAAACCATTTGAAAAGAGAATAAAAAAGTGAAGACTTTCTTACTTTGAAAAACTGGGAGTATCAGTTCATTCCTTTTTTCACAAAGAAATATGAATACCATACATATGTATGTTCACGCTCACGTTTATACGTATGTCTACACAAATCGACTATATGGCAAGTATAAATATTACGTAGGGCAATGTATACATATATGCATGTAAATAAACCAAAGTAGTGGCGAAATATAGACAGTTTCTACTCTTACACCACACCACCAGGAGAAAAGTTTACACTTTTCTTCATCGATTTTTCTTTCTCCAAAAAAATAATTACCATGTGTATGTTTCCACCCAGAAAAGAAAATGAGGAACTACATTATTCGGTCGAGCTATGTAGTCAAGTAGCAGCCATTTCTAGTCATCTTGACTTTGAATGCTACATGTTACAACTTCAAAGGTGGAAACATGAATAAAATAAGAGAAAAGTCCCTTTAAAGTGGCAAACTTTTTACTTTGCCTATAAGGTGTAATATTTTTTTAATGATCGATAATTTGCGTGCTTATTCGTGAAATGAAAATGGGTCATGTCAAAACATTTTGGCAAAGAGAAGAAAAAAATCAAAGGTCTTATGCACTTCAGTTTGTTGTATGTATATTCTCAATTAATTAGCACCTTTCGTTATTTGTAGATTTCGTGATTTAGTATTATTACTCTACTTCAACTTTATACTGAAATTTTATGAGTAATACTATACACCAAATTTTTAACCCAAAAAGAGTACAGGGTTTGCAGGCCAATTTGCTATAGAATTGTTTCTTTGTAGTTCAACTAAAAAGAATGAGCACGAAATTATACTTTTAATAGATTATTTACTTGAATAATTTTGTACACATATGACAACTTTTAGTTTGACGGTTTTCAAACACGCATTATTTGTTATCGTAAAAAAATGCTTGATCTAAGAGACAAATTAGTTCTCATCTTTTATCTGCTCATGCGTCAATTTCAATTTCATAAATTTCCCTTTATCTATCATGTGAGCATCACAAATCACCTTGTTCAACCCAAGTATGTATGAAGTTTAACAACAACTATCAACTCCGCAGTTAGTTTTTCAGTTAGCAGAAATTTTGACTGATTCGAACTGCTTGTTTATACGATGATTGAGCACTTTCCAAGTTTTTACCAAGAAAAAAGTTGGCTCACAAAGAAGTGGTTCTGGTAAACATAAAAATAATCTACTAAAACCAAACACGTGTTCGTGTGAAATTATACGTACTTGCATCGAATCATCTTCTGCTTGTGCTACCAATCATGCTATAATGCAATGGTGGCTTCATCGTGTATGCATATATATGGGAAGATTTTCTAGGGTACTTTTTCCAGCACTCAACTGACAAACGAAAGTTCGAAGATTGAACAAGAAAACCCTTTTGCCCGTCGTGACTATACTTTGTTGTAGCAAAAGAATGAATACTTTTATGTAAGTGTTTACCTGACTGTAACATTGTTTAACTCCAATAACACCTACACATGGGGAAAAAAGGTGTAGGTAGAAAGCATTTGTCTGCTTCCAGAGTAAACATATTTTCTCACTCGTTTTGGTCGGCCTTTGAAATTTGTTCAAGTATGTAAACTTCTTAATAAATTTTCTATTCAAGGTGTTATAAGAAACTCTTCTAATGCAAGAAGGTCTTAAGAAACTTCAAATTGCAAATGGGAAAATGATTTGAAAGGGTTTTGCTTTTTATTTCGTAACTCTTTCTCTGATATTCCTTTAAAACTTCGCACAGTTTTTTTCCAACTTAACTTTTTTTCGTAATGTTAGCGTGCGTTTGTGTGTGCAGCGTAATGAATTGGTAGCAGTGGTTTGGTTGACGATGTGTGCAAACTTAAGACTGATCACGATGATTGTGATGAACGTTTTTTTCTCGTGGTGGTCTTTAACGCTATTTTTCTGACGCGTGGACCTTTGAGATTTTTACTTTTTTAGTATTCTTGTCTGAGAGAGCAGCGTGTACAATGCACAAACACTTGCGAGCCCTCACTAAAAGCTTTATTTTCAGTTTGGAAACAGCAGAAAAAGAAAGAATTGCTGCGTTTGTTCGTGTGTGTGTGATGTGGACATTAAAGATAAAAAAACATAAAAAAGTTTGTACTTTTTTCAACTATCTTTTCATTTTATTAAAGATAGCAAACGAGCATAGAAGATAGTGAGCAATTTACAACTTATACGCCTGCCATGCTACTTGTAGTCAGTTTTAAACACGTTTCAACTTTTTTTCTTGCTCGTCATCAGCATTTATTTGTTGATGGTAGTGGTTTGTACATTACATGGATTTTATTATGTACATCACATCACTTGCCGAGGAAGAAATCAGGAAAAAAGAAGGATTTTCTTTTGGTTCCCTTTGGGAAAATACACGTGTTTGTTAAATACCTATGTACATACGCAGAAAACTAGATAATACGATAAGTACCATATGTAGGCACTACTCCCAAAATACGAATATTTTTATTATATATTCTCGTTTGGACTTTCTTTAATGTAAAATGTGATATATACACATGCAATGTATGTATAAAGCATTATTCGGCTGCTCAAACTGTTTATTTGCACAAACAGGATTTTTACAATGATTATCCTGTAACTTGTTTTCGAACACTTTCCTTCTTAACTCAGAAAAAAGTTCAGCTCAACTTAGAACTTTTTTCTTATGTCTGAATTTGACAATTTGATAAAAGTATGTTTACAAACAAAAAAACTCATACTCGTATCCCTCAAGGAAAAGGAAAATTACGAATAAAATCCTACTAGTTTTAGTTTGCAAACATTTTTATCGTCTGCACGGGAGAATGTACGTAGGCAGGTATTTCAACAGCAATGATGCATGTTGTAATGTTTGTTGTACAATTTCAAAACGACAGGAAGGCGCGTGCAATAATCTGAACATTTTACTAAAGAGGATAAACATAATTCATCTCTGTGCATTTATATCTTCAATAGCAAGACAGTCAGCTTTAGCTTATGTAACAAGTAAATACGCTTCATGAGTACTCCTTAGTTTTATTTTTACGTAAGGATAGAAATACTATAACCTTTGAAGTATAGTAGAGCATAAGTCGTAAAGAAAAGGTGGCATTCATTTTGTCATATTATCATGGTCATGGGCAAAGAAAAAAATGCAAGTACAACCAAAAAACATCAGACATCAAAAGTAAGTGCAAGCTGTACTTGTACTGCATCAAAAAGTAAGCCACACACAGTATATAGTGAATATCATCATGCTGTTTGGCCTGGTTGACTGATACCCTAGTCAAGATAATACTGGCACCCTCTTCTTTTCTTCTACTGTTAAGTTACTTTTTTCCTCGTAAAAATGTCTACTGAACAAAAGAAGCGCAATGAAAACCATTTTTTTTCTTTGTGAAGTTGTGTGGTGAAAAGTTACTCACTCTAGCACAACGGATACAATTCCTCTGTTTTTGTTTAAGAGGACTACTTCTTACTGTTTCTAAGAAAAGGAGCTCGCTTTATATATTAAATATACTGATGGTATTAACAGCCCGCATTACAGCAACAGAAACATCTGTACTTTTTACAATGTTCTGTTCTTGTTTATACTCTACTGCACCTTTCTTAGCTTTTAAGACTATCCATCTGACTGAATTAGGAATGGTGGAAGGAATAAGAAAAAAAGTGGAAGCTGTAAAGGAAGAAAACAGACGGGTGGTATAGAAAGTGAAGGGGAGTGAAAGTTGATTGTGTGGTGGTGTTTGTTGCTGTCAGTGAAAAGTGCAGCGGCGAAAAGCAAGTACGTACGGTATATGCAATCGTTACGTTACAACTGCTTTAAGCTCTATTTTGGCATGATGACTACTTGGGTTGGTTTTTGGTGTTCTGTGACTGGCGATGCATATCGTAGCTTATATAGTCTAGCACGAGGGAAGAAAAGAAGACAGACATTTTTCTCTTTCTGGAATTTGGAGTATTTTTACTTGTTTTAATGTTGGTGGTTCCACTAGTAGCGAGCCCATAAGAGACACGCATTTCCAGTTTAGCTTTGACCATGTTTGCTTCGATGATGACATTGATTATGTGTTTTCCACTCGTAATATGGGTAGTTCTTACTACATAACCAAATGCTGTTACGCGTGTCGTGTCTGCATGTTTGTATGTACATTTGTCGGTCTTGAAACAATGTATAGTCAACCAGCGTAGTTTTTTTCTGTAGCTTCAGTACCCAGTAGAGCCTTTCACATGAGTAACCACTTTACCAAGTCCCATTTGAACAAGAAAGATATGCACCTTGAGAATTTCGCTGGCTGGTTTTAAAAACTGTTAAGAACACTTGCGACATAAAATACTTACTCCAGAGAGACATTGCTTCATTGCTGCTGCGTTCACGCAGGATCGGATATCGGATGTATGTATGAGCTTTTTTTCTCGTAATATATTAAGTTTTGTTGGTGCCGTACTAATGCTTTTACAAGGCCAAAGGCCAAGTAATAAAACATGAGAGTGAAAGCAAAGCAGAAAAGAAGATGAAACTTAAAACTACTTCTCTTGAGATTCTACACTACACTGCTTGCCTGTCTGCAACATTACTGCTTGGTTAAGCAGCATCAAAGCAAAAGAGGAAGCAAAAATAAAAATAAAAATATTTCAAGAGGGAAGCGAATGATGCTGTTTTGTAACAAAAAGAAAGAATAAGAAGACTTACGTTCTTTATGATCCTGCTGGATTTTGGCAAAGACAACCGAAGACGACAAAGACATCCAACTGAGGACTAAGCCGAGTATCAGGAGAGCGACGGTTGGCGATGACGATGGCGTTGGCGAGCGAGTAGACAAGGAAGAGGACTTTGAAAACGAAGGAGATGATGATAATGACGTTGTTGCTGCTGTCTTTGCAAGCAAGACTTTCAAAGGAAGAAACACTTGAAAGTTTGATATAGCTGAAGTTATTATGTTACTCTGGGCGCTTTCTGTTTTGGTCATGAAAGGAAACGAGGAAGAATCGTGGGAGGAGGTAGTGGAGGAGTCGTTGCCGCTAATGCTGTTACCACCCGGGTACATTTTTCCTCTATTCATGTTTCCTTTTAAATTTTCTGGGATATTTTTTCTAGTGTTAGAAGAGGAGACGTTGGGGGAGGAATATGCGTTATTCTGGTTTTTTACAACTATACCACTGTCGACATTGTCGTGTTTGTCATTAATACTATGATGTCTACAGTGAGATGTTATATAGCTATAGTCATTGGAGTTATAATCTTCACCGTTATGCACAACGGACCTACGCATTCTTTTTGCAGCTACACAGCTGCTTTCACTTATTTCGGGTAATCCGCATCGGGCGGAGGCGGTGGGTAATCCCACACAATTCTTTGAGGACGAGGAGAAAGGGGAATAGGGAGCAGAAGAAGAATCAGACTTGAATAACATTTTATTTGAGCTGCTGCTTTCATCGACCACTTCTTGAGACTCGTTGAGTATCACCGCCAGTGGCTGTGTTGGTGGCTGTTGCCAACAACTGGCTTGGGTTGACAATGACATTGACAATGGAGAGGATGGTGGTAGCGGTTGTGGAAGTGAGTGCTGCTGTTGCATTACTTCTTTTGTTTTTGTTGTATTCTCCAAGGTCGACTCATTCATGGTTTGGGGAAGGAGAAAAGAACAAGTCGATAATAAATGCTCTGAGAACTTTTCTGCTTCCTTGTTTGTACAGTGGTGTTGTTGTTTATGATGAAGTTGATGCAGGTGCATTATTTTTTATTGTTACAATTATGCCTTTCCAGCTACACGTCTGTAATTAGCATTACAAATATATGAGTTTCGAATTTGGTATAAAGAAATTTACACAAAAAATTACTGCTTTTCATCTGTTCGGTTTTGGTACTGAAAACGAAAGAGACACGTGAAAGGAAAAATTATTTCATTATTATTATTTCTGTATAAGTAGTTATGCTTCCGTTGAGTCGTATAGCAATCTCACGATCAGTTTGTGAGAATATTTGCATTTTCCTTTAAATTGAATCACACACGCACAATACAACACACCAGCAACTCATTTACTTTGTCACGATATACATTATTTATATTTAGTGAGCTCTCTGGCAGAACTGAATTGAATATACGGTTAGTATAGTGGCACAATATAAAACACACAAAACTTGTCAACTTAATTTACGCGTTTTGTTTAAAGAAAAACTTGTTATAATTTATTACGATTATTTGACTAACACTAGAATGTTGGTATACTTGGAACTTGGAAAACTGAAATTGTAATCAAGTTATATAACGTCTTTTTTGTCCTTGTCCTTTACACACACAAAAACACAGCAAGATGTTTCTTTCAAGTGCTATTGAATTCACTTTTGTGAATGTGTAGATCCTTATTTGTCCTCTGGCTGGTCTGGTCTGGTATGAACACACTATGCTGGTCTTCCACTTAAGTTGATTTTATTTTATACTATAAGGTTTTCCATATAGCTAGTAGTAAAAGTGTCGTTTTAATTCACTTGCAGTAACCCTGATTTTACTGAATGTATGTATGTTGTGTTGCACTGTAGTACACAAGTTTGACTTCGAATGTAATTAATTCAGTACCACTTCTGCTTCATCATCTAAAAAGAAAAAAAAGTTATTCAAGCAAATGTAATATCATGTATTCTCACAATCTGATAAAAGTATATCATAACGAGTCACTCTTCATTTTACTATTATTATTCTGATTATAAAGTATGATTATGGCTTTCAGATTCAATACACTGAAATTGTAGAGAAAACATTTTTTTCTTTAGGATCACTTTTTTCCCGTGCCCATGTCACCACCAGATTTTAATCAAACTTATAGCATCATTGTATGTGGTGTTGGTTTTATTCGAGGAAACATGTTTCATAAAAATATTCACGAAGGAAACGTCTTAGGAAAATATCAGGAAAAGGCCATCATACTGAAGGAATACTGCGTTGGTTGAATTTCCTGTCTTGCTTACAATTTGCTCGTTTTCATTCTATCATTGTACATAAATATATGTATTTTTATTGTTATCGAGTAGTTGTATAGACGACATAGCAGTGAATATGACCAAATAATATTTATAAAAATTATGTTTCTTTCATATATACTCTTATGTCACTTCCTTTATAAAGGTACGCCTTAGCAGATATTTTATTTTGGCTTGTTTTACACAGATAAGGAAGCAGACATATTCGACGTCTTGTGTTGCTTGTGATTGTGAGTCTGACTGTTTGTTTGAAAGGGTATGAGAGCTGTTGCTTCATTTCCAAAAAAAATGTTGCAACTTTAGGTGCTTTGTTAGTTTGAAAACAGTTTAAAGACTTTTCTCCTTCCTTTGTATTCATCTTTACAGCATGCATGTTATGTACATATGCCTATTTACAGCTTCAAATCAACTTTTTACTCACTTTTCTTTTAAACCAACTTTCTTCTTCTTAAAAATCACAAAAATACTCCATTTTTTCCTCTTTCTATCTCTCTCTCACTTGCTCAGCACGAGACCTAGAGAAAATTTGAGAGAATAAGTAAGCAATAGTTACTTTGCCATCAACAAGACATACAGCATATTATAAAGTTCCAATTATTATATTCAGGGAAGCGTGCACACATTCATTCCCCTTCACCAGCAGCAGCACTTCTTTTAGAAAATGAATGGAAAGTTGAAAATGCAATAGCAAAATACTACTTTTGCAAAGAAGACGATGTTTTGTTGTGTCTTTGTTAACCCTTCGTTTTCTTCTGTCTCCTTGCCAAGATGAAGTGGGAACTGAGCTATTATTATGATTACGATTATTATTATTACTGCACCAACCACCGACACACACCAAAAGATCACCACTCCGGCACACGAGTGCCTAGCAAATAGTTGCAAATGGGTTGGCTGCGTACACGACCATGCCATGCCACACAAGAACTATTTTAATAAATGTGAAAAATAATAGACTGTGTGTCATGTGTAGTACGAGTGTATGTGTAGCAGTTTGTGTAGTACGAACTGCATACAAGGATGGATAATGATTATTACCGGGATGACGACAGAAAAGAACAGACAACAACTTTAGTAAATATAATATGCAATGAGACTTTCCCTGTTTCTTTTTATTATTATACGGAAAAGATGAAGAAAAGCCGTTCACATCTACACGTTCAGTGTACAGCTTGCGCATAATACAAAACCGGAGTGTATGAGTGGTGGAGATAATGTCCTTGCAAAAGGGCAAAGTTTGAGAGAAGCTGATGCTGGTTTTCCGTTGATGATGATGGCATGCTTAGGCTTTACTCTGCAAGACTAAAGGCCTTTTTCTTCAAAGGAACTTATGAATTTTCTATGAATGGATTCACTTGACGGGAAAAGGCGAGAAAAGCTTCAGACCAAACCACACACTTCTTCACACTTTTGCTTCGAGTATAGAAACAAGTAGTAGTAGTAGTATAGATATAAGAGTAGACATTAAAGTATTATTGAGTGAACCTTATTTCACTTGACTCGTATGGAAAAAGTCACCTTTTTTAAGAGTATACACACGAACCCAACTATCATCATCATGGAAGAGCGTCCCCAAATTATATAAAGGTCTTTGTACCCTTGTTGTGGTAGTTTTGATGATGTTGGGATATTCATATCGTTATTATGATTATAGTATTAAAATTTGTAGCCGAGGCTGTATGTTCTCATTCCTCCAAATGAGGAAACACGCGCTCGCTTGGTGCTTTTAAGTTTTGGAAACAAAAGCAAGAATACATGGGATTCATTCTCATTAATCATCTTCCACATGAGACAAGAAACACGAGGATGACGATGCTACAATAACACCAACAACATAACACAACGTCATCATCATAGTCATCCTTATAACAATAACAATGAAAAAGAACGTTTGCTCCTAATGGTAAGGTTACCATAAACAAGTATAAATATAAATAATACACAGCATGTGTGAAGGAATGTATATATTTCTTGAAGTCACTGTCGTGGATTTCACACTTTCTCAGAGATAGATGCACAATTAGCTTCAAAAGTTTGTTGTTGTCGACGTGTTATAAAGTGAAGCAATGCAATGTAAGGGTCTCATATACAAACTATGTTTTACTGCATGACTTTTCTATACATATAATCTCTCTTCTCATTTTATTCACTCTCATTCATTTATTTCAGTTTTATTGTCAACTGGTTGGTGACTGAACACAAGACATTATAAAACAGAGTGTGCGCCTCTTCTTAATATTTCCTTTTACACAGGATTACCGTGCAAACTATACACTAGAACTAAGGCATGGTGTGACTGCGACAATGATTATCTTTTCATAGAAGTTCACTTCACGCTGTAGTTTATATAGACTTCATGGTGGTGTTAAAGTTTATTATTAAGGTAGTACCTACTTTGAGTTGACAAACTTCCTGGTTTTATATAAAGTTGGTAGTGGTTTCCTCTCTGCCTCTCTAGTTCCTTTCAGTTCAGTTGACTGAGGATGACTTGGAGGACGACGATGGCTCCACATAACATCGTTGTAACTTCTCTGCTTCTTCTCCTGAAAGTCATCAAATCATTGAGAATATTAGGTGGTGATTATAATACCAATGCCATATACCATCCCATACAACTACATATAATAATAATAATAATGATCATCATCATCACCAACAACATCAACCTTATCCCAAGAATGGAGCTGTGTGATACATCATAAAATGAGTGGAGAAGAGAAAGGAAATGTAGAAGAGGTTTGTAAATAATACTGACTGAAATTTCTCTACAAAATCATAGCAGTGTAAAGGGAGAGAGGGAGTATGTATTGTGCTACGTATTGTGCACTATCCTAAAATCCTTAGCATTTCTCATCTATTATCTCACAGTCTCTAGCCAACATCACCAGATTGGTTTTCTTCGAGCAGGTTGTTGTGCACTATACACAGCCAGCAGATCAGTTTCTCTCTCGTACTCTCATACTCTCTCTCTCTCTCTCATTCCGCCTGTTCTGTGGTATTAACAAAGTCATCAGGTTTTGTTGAAATATCTTGAGATTACGCGTATTGTTAGGGAAATTTCCGCTTCACTTGATTCCCAAAAGCGCTCTTTCTCCTCATCCTGTTTGTCTGTCTTCTTTCTATTCTCCATAGATGCTCTACTGAATCCTTGCTTGGTATATTCATATTCATGTATCCTACATGTTATAGCGATATGCGATTATGCTCATTTGAGAAATCACAGCAAGTAGTGATATTTATGTGAATTCTCAGGGTATATGACAGATTATACAACCTGGTGTAGTGTTATAATAACGACCTACTGAATTGCACAATGATACTATTACACTCACTTCACCGTATGCGTCTTCACTTCTCTCCTCGTTTACTGCAAGTCGTGATAATGGCGATCCCAAGGCAGATAACTTGGATTATTACTAGTTTTGGGATTTACAAACTAACGAAACTAACTACTAATGAATACACTGTGCCTTTGTGCGTGGTATAAATTGCGCACACGGCACAAAGTAGAGAAGAACATGAAAAAAAAACTATGCATGTTTATTTATATGCCTAACATGGTTGTATTCATACCTTGTTAATACATTTTGCCCGAAGAAGTTGAATTTGTACTAAAAAACCGTTTGTATATCGTCGTATGAATGTATTTATAAGTCAGATTAAAATGAACCTGGAGCTCTCTTCTTTCTTTGGAGTTGTGTCTGCTGAGGTTAGATATGAAAATAGAAAATTGTGAGAGTTTTGTATGATATGCATTCTGTATGTCTTCGTTCGTACTTCGTACAGATATATAAAGTAGTGTATGTAAATATGATAGAGACTTTGAATGTGCAAATATACAGCGAATACGATACGATGAAGAAACATTTGTTAGAAAGAATACACGATGAGAGAACTTTTTTGAAAATCCTTCCCAATTGACTTAACTAACTCCCTGGCTAACAAGTTCAAGAAACGAAAAGAAGAAAAAAATGCAAGAAGATGAGAAAATGAGGAACATGTAAAGTAACATTAATAAAAGCCATATAACAACGTCTTCTTCTGGTTCTCTACATCATCCCATTTTAATCATTTTTTTTTCTTTTAGCTATGTTACCTTCAGTTCACATCACAATTGCAAGTTATTATCCTTGGATGGAGAGGCTAGATGAAGAAGTGTACATACTCATTTTATTTTGTAAGTTTCTTTAAGAAAGCTATGCCATTTGCAATTGTGCCTGGAAGCTACCTTCGAAACGAACTAAAACCTTCAGTCTTGGTTAGTTAAGGATGAAGCTAAAAAAAAACCTGGGAAAAGGAACACAGAATTTTACTCAGCAATATAGTCGTAGAATCGACCAATATTTCCGTTAGAAGTTGATGTTCAAGCGATAGAGTAAGGAAAGGCTAATGATAGGGATAGGGGTTCTAGTGGTTATGATGATGAGATGAAAAGAATAAAAAACGTAGCTAAAATGGAAAATGGAACGAAGTATTTATATGGCAATATACTAAATAGTACCATACCACGCATACTTCACGCGCAAGACCGAAGTTTAGATAGAAACGAAACATTTTCTCATGGTATTTTGTTATCATTATCGGCAACATTTCCAGTGGCTTATTGATCTACTTTTCAAACGCTCTTACTGACTGACGAGCTTAAATGTATACTATCTTAAAATATAGACTTTATTTTTTAAAGGATTGTGCTAACGCAGCCGTTTTTGTCTTTTTCCTAGCTTCTTGTTTAAGCTATCATCATCATTTCGCTCTTTCAAAGAAAAGAAGCTTTAAGAAAGAAAAAAAAACTGTGTAAAGGAAATTTACTTTTTCTCCCTTTTTAAAACGAAATGAAGTTATAAAATGTTTTTCATAGCCTTATATTCATCACAACGTTTTTTTTGTGTAGTTAGTTGCATTAACACTGAGAATATATATACAGTATGCATATGTAAATGTAAAACGTAAATAATAATTGTGTATGACATGCTTGACAGTCAGTGTGAGACTTGAGTGTTAGTCATTTCCATCATGAACTTATATCCTTTTAAGGTAATCTTATTATTAGGATTTTAATAAGCCGTTTTCCTTCTAGCGAAAAATTGTATGATTTAATTTTTTCAATTTTCAACAAAAGCGAGGTAGAAACTAATGAAGTTATAATATGTGTACATGCTGCGTACTTCATTTACTCTATTCCTTAGTTGTATTCCATATGAATATTATGGCTCCAATTTTGCATACATTTCTTGTGATTGCAATACCCTTTTATGATAAAAACATCATAGATAGAAGAGTTTATGCACAAAGAATAAATGAGCTTTCATTTTTACATAAGAGAAAATGTTATTCAATTACTTTTTCGTCCAATAATAATTTATCCCTTCATTGCAAATTTGTTGAGACCATTTCTTAAGAATGAATACGTGTTTGGAATCGCTGACACGATAGAAAATATTTGTATTCTAAATATGATGTCAATATAGATTCGCGCTTGACGAATTTTTGACGTCCAAAAAGTTAATTCCTTACAATATGGTACGCAATCACATCGTAAACTCATCAGCACCAATTATCTAAGCATGTCTACACTTCCAATGTTTCGAAAAAATGGACAAACTTACTTGGGTTGGGACTAACGTAAGCAGCACAATGTCAGTTTAACTGACAATTATAAAGACACAAACACAAAATTAGTCCACTTTTAGCACATTATGTATAAAAATTGTGCCATAACATACATAATTGCCCACCCACTTGTCGACTCCATCTTGCATATCTACATAACTCATTTGCAAGCTAGTGGAGTATGCAGCTAATCTTATTAGCATTGTGACAGTTTGACGAAAAAGTAGGCTCGTGTTCTTGGCATAACAGCCTTTTATAGTGTTCTTTTTACTCACTCTACACAATCATTTAAATATTTAACCTCTTGTGTCAATCATCTTAAGCTACTGCTGAAAGTATTGCAAAAAATTACCACAATAATACATAAAAGCATCATACCAAAAAACTAGAGCAAAACTATGGCAAAATGTCACTTCGCAGTCGTCACTCAACAATATAATACATGATTTTCGAAGAAAAATGAGAAATATGTCACAAGTTGTACGTTTTCCGAGAAGCAGTATGATATAAAGCTGTCATGTTGCTCCTTAATAAATTCTCAGACAATGCAGTGCAAAATATGACATACGAATGCTCACTTGTCTATGAACTTGATATATTTGTATGTGTATAATAAAACGGAAGAGCATGCTATCTGAGCATGTCCTTTATGTAGTCTGTTTATAGTGCATACGTAACAAATTAATGACAGTGCAAAACACAAACAGACTTAATATGAAACATTAAAAACGTATTGATTTTTTTATAATTCATAACGCACCGGTAACACTGTATGTAAATAAATATGCTGTACAAAGTACAACATGTATGCTACTTGGGGGATATGGATTTTTACTCTCAGGCTAGACATCAGTGTGGTTTCTCGGAACTAACTTTTGAACTTGCTATACTCCTCCAAAACAGTACACCAAAAAGTATTCTCTTACATTGTCACTACCGTCACAACAAAATCTTCGCAGACAATTTCACAAACAAGCAACACAAAAATTGGCCTCGTGTAATTCGACCTGTACGACATAAAATTGGGGTATATATTTATGTAACGTAAGTCGTTGTCGTTATTATGAGCATGATAAAACATTCATTCGTATTGTCTTGTTCACTTTTAGCTCTTCGCTCAGAAAGTTGCAATCATCCAAACAATCACAAACAATTTGTCTGTAAATTTAGTTGAGTAAACTCTTGATGGTTAACGGTTGAATAACAGTCATACTAAAATTGGTAGTATTTCGCTAAATTTCTGCTATAATTCCACGCAACCTGTTGTTAACTTATTGTTGTAAATTAATCCATGCAGCCCATTTGAAACACATGGAATCAACAAATAAGTACATAGTATAAAGTATTGTACATAAATATATAATTTAGGGTTTGCGAGAAGACTAAAATATCAGTGCGTCAAATTTACAAACAGCTAAAATTTAGGTGGGTCTGAAAGTCAAATAAGGTCATTGCTTTGAGCTAAACATTTTACAACGCTAATGATGATAAAATTGTTACATAAGTTATCATTTTGTATTGAACGATATATAACAATTTAAGTGTATAAAGGATCCAAAATTCAAAGCCTTCATATATGCAACAGAATTATCAATACCATTCATTTTAAAAGAGCCAAGTTTTGTAAGTATACAGTATCGACAAAAAAGAGAAAAAGATCTATGTCACCTTCACTGCTCGTTATTTTTTTCTCACCCGCAAGCTCGCTTCTTTGTATTAAGTGTATCTTCTTCTTTTTAAATTCTTACAATCCAAGTAAAATAACGAGCAGCAGGAGAAATGGAAACCAAACGAGTCGGTGCGCTGCTGTTGCTGGTGAACCGAGCATGATGATGATGTCGGAACATGAAAGAGTGCTCTTTTATCATCAGCCAAGAAAAAAGGAAGCTAATGGAAGAAATATGTGAGAAATAGGATTTCTTTTTCTATCAAGAAGTATTATTCTCTCAAATAGGCAGTATATTTTCACCAGCCAACAAGCTACTTGGCGCTTGTGCAAGGAAAGAAAGCGAAAATGTCAAATGTGTAAAAAAAATTGTGGCGAAATGCAAAAATATAGTACATATAAAGAAGTTTTCATATTATTATTATCATTCTTTATAATGGATGATTATACATGTATGGAAATATCATCATGATAATCATGCACAGTCGTATCGCATGCACTCTCCCCGTTTTCAACTCGTCGTTTTTCTCATTTAAAGCTTTTCTATCAAATGTCTTTTCTAGTTCTTCTCAAATATTCTAGTTGCTCCTTTTTTCTCTTCTCTCTTTCTCGCTTTGCACTTGTTCATGTCTGTGTACATACCATGGAATTCACACCATTTCTTGAAAATGCTTCTGATAGTAGCCGTATATGGGGTGCCTTTTTTATTCTAATATCCCTCAGAAGAAAAAAGAAGAGACTTTCTGTCACTTTTGAGCAGAATTCCATTATTGCTCAGTATTCCCCGGATTCCAATCGATCAATCTGTAGGCATCCCCCAAAAAATTATATATTTATATACTACATATATACAAACAAAAGTAGGCACTGGCACTAGTCGACACAGTCACATTTTTTGTGCCACTTTTCATGGAAAGCAACATTCTCACACAGCAACAGTAAGAAATGTATATCGCTTTCAATACATTTCGGTATTCTTTTTGTAAAAAAATCTTCTCTAAAAACTTATTTAAAGAATCCACATTGCAGCAGACAGCAAACTGCCTTAAGGAGTTTATTCTACAATATATGAACAGGAAAGAATTGTATCTCAACAAAAAACCTCCATGCTTCCCATATTTGGCTTTAGAACGATATTGCTTACATTACTACTGTTTGTTTGCACATTAGGTACACATAAAACATTATTATTATGCATGGCCTAGCATGGTAGCTTAAAACTGCATCGTGGTAGGGTACTTGAAATACAAGCGTTGGTTTTGGAGTGGAGTAGTTCCCTGAAAATCAAAAGGATAGTGAACTCGCATCTTTTTTACTAACGCGATGCCGTAATGCTTGGATGAAACTTTGTAAAAAAAAAATTAATGGGAATGGCAGTGCAGTGGTTTAGTCAAAAATATCCATTACTACATTTTATGAAATGTAAATACATTTAAAAAGCTTTTTATTTATGTATATCAGTTCAATGCTTTCTCTTACAAAATTAGATCCGTTTAAAGTTTGAGTACAAGTATCGAGCATAAAATGTATGGCAGTAGACAGGAATTGTGGTGAAGTGAATAAATGAAGTGTCCATTTATTAATAAAGCTGTATCAGTTTCAATTAAAGGGTGCCTGTGACTCTGACATGACGCTTACTCTGTAATAAAATCTACTGGACACGGCGTGAGTCCATATATCTCAGCAGGCGACAAACCACACATTTAAATATGCACTCACGATGGGAGGAAATGGTCAATAACCCTAAAACTTTTGAACATTTGCGGTGTTTGCGTCAAAGACACATCCTCAACTACACAGGCATGTGAATAATCAAGTCGAGTCACACTGTCTAGTAAGTAGTTACCAGTGCCAGTACTGAGAGTGTAAAGTATTAATACGAATGCGCTAGTCAGCAAAGTTTTATGTATTATGATCCTTATCAGATCTCACACAGTTATTTAGTGTCCATTCCTACTGCACCCTTAATAACCTCCTCCTTACTAGCCTACTGCTGCTGGCTGCTATGCACGTCTTCCATTCCGTGTCCTTTTCGTTATGCCTCATGAACTACATTTTACCCAGATAGCAGAAGCATAACAAAGCGATTCGTAGAATTCCAAAGAAATACATACAATTCGACAATAGCAAGCAACTTGCTCTTTACGACAATAATAAAATAGATAGTTTTGGAGTGCATCTCAATATTATACACATACATAAAGGTAGCACATGATAGCAGTAGCGACAAAGAATATTTAACTATTTTTGTAGCAAAGCGTCTAAAATTATTTTTTGTTATAATAGTAGGACCCTGCAGCATATCGCAGCAAGCACTAAAATAAATAGAGGAAAAGGAGAAGACAGCGACAGCGGTGATGGCAGTGGGATATATACACTTTGTGACTAACTTTGCCAATTTCCTGTTTCATGCCCATTAATGTTTCCTGTATTTATTTTAATGGCTTAACTAATAAATATTCTTAACACACATACACATCCAAGCTAGTCAATCGTTTTTCTCACTTTTTTGGAGGAAAAAGACCAGCTACACATAAAAATGGTAGAAAAGGGAAAGAATAGAAAAAAAAACAGAACAGAGCTAGAGGTCACTGAATACAATGTTTTGATGCATCTAAACTCTATGTTACAAAAAATTCAACCTTTTTTTATTGTCTGATCTATCTTGGCAGTGAAAATAATAGAAGTATTGTCCACGTATACTTGTTATTCTTTTCTAGCAATGTTATTTTGCAGACTCATCACCATTTTTCATAATAGCCCCACATTTACAGTAAATAGGAAAATAAAATACATAATATGTAAAGTGAAACTGTTATGCCTTATTGAATGAAGATGAGGATCAGCCCACAAAAGAGCTCGCAGTAACATAATCTCAATAACTTTCTTACAGCCAAACTTCCATTTTTAGCTGTGCTGTTTCCCAGTATTCTTCCCTGTATATAAACACGATCATCATGGGTCGATCACCACTACCACACGATCCAACAATTCTTCTCAGGGAGTTCATTTACTAAGGAACGGAGACACAATGTCGTTATCAAAAGTGTCTCATAGTCTGCCGGTTTGTGTGCTTGGGACCGAATATTTTACGAATATGTAAACTATTGTTTGAGAGATCTACAGAGAGATTATCCCACAATGGAGCAAAAGGACACAAATTTTGTTGTAAATATTAATAAAGAAGCTAGTTGTTAAATTTAAAAAATCATGTGTATTAAAACAAAATCATTAGAGATTCTCTCTTACAACGTTAAAAGGGTTTATTTATTTGTTAAATATACTTTTGCCACTGAAACTGGAAGAGTTGAAGATGGTTTTCCATAAAACTGATAAAAATAAAATAGCAATATTACTAACATACATTGTATAATAGTAATAAAAGGGATGCTATGCCACGTTTCCGGAAAACCTTCCATGTTTAAAAGGGAAAGTGACGAAATATTTTTATATTTATAAACAATATTATATTTTATACCCTGAAGGAAATTGACAAAAGTACAATAACAATCTTTCTTTCTGCATTGTATTTACGCGCATATATACAAACTAAGATCATAATATGCAAATGAACTTTTTCCTTATTTTTTAGTGCAAATGTCTGCACATTTTTTTGTGGAAATTCTTTTATCTCTCCACACATATTCAGCAACGACTTTTCTTTTCATCACACATCATGCTCAAACCCTAGTTCATATAAAATGTGTATGTGTATTGTGTACGCATTGAATATAGAATGCTCATCTTGCTGCTAGATTTTATACTATTCTTTAAAACATATTTCTATAAAAAAGGATCGAAAGCAAACTTTTGAGAATTCACAAAACTGCCATTCCATTTCCTCCAAAGAGAGTGAGTTTTGCAATAAATGTAATGGTGTATTGGTTGTTGACTGCTGTTTTTTCATCAGGCTCATACAACAAGCCACTGCCGACAGAACTAGTATGTACCTCCTGAATATCTAGAGACTTGTAGAGAAGCGGCGGGAGCCGAGTCGAGAGAAAACAGCGAAAACAAAATCAGCAGTCAGCTGCATGGGTAGAGAAAGTTGCTGTTGTATGTTACGCAACTTATAATACAGGAAAAAATTTGTACTACGAGAGTTGAGAGTAAGGATGCAAGATGATCGTGATGAGCAGAGAAACCCAAAGAGAAAAAGTCAAGAGTGACTTTTTAGACGCGGACTCAACCAGCACCAGTGGAAAGAGCAGTAAGCCCTAAGCCTCAGCACTAGCTGTACTAAGTTGGAGCAGCGTGAAAGTTGAAAGGCTTTAAAAATCCATAATACATTCTGTATGGCAAGTTCTAGTTTGTTATATATACCAGTAGTTGTAGAGTATACAGTATTATGATAATGGGTTATATGTGAGATATCTAACAACCTTCCGATTTATACATATAATAATCACTAAAGGGCCTTATGACTCTTATAAAAACCCGTTAGCCTTACACAAGGGAGAATAGAATGGAGAATCCAAATAAACCGGGAGAAAAAGCAAGAATCATGTTACATGCTTATATAACTTACACTCAAAAATATGTACCATAAAGTTTATGATAAATATTATAAATATATGTTTTTGTAGGAAGTTTTTGAGTTTTATAATGAATATATGTAGACGGTGGTGGTAGTAAGTTAAGGTTCACTTACAAGTGAACCAATGCAGCCTGGCTTGTCCCACTTTCAACAAAAGTGCAAGTAAGCAAGGAACCAACATCAACATTTTCTCTACTCTACACAATCACAAAATATAACATTCCTTCTCCTCCTCTTCTACCGCCGCCGCCTCTCTTTCCTCTTTAAGAGTCACTCTTCCTTTTCCAGTTTTGTTGTTGTAGCGGTATCCTAACCTCGTATAGCACACACTCCCAGAGAGCTTGATGGTTTTACTACTCGCTAGTCTTTCTCTGTAAACTATAATTTTTTGCTTCTGAATTTCCTTCTGGCACTCTACTCTGCGGTGTACCTACCATCACTATTACTACACTGCATGTACTACATACAATGTATACAGACCAAGTGGGAGAGAGAGAAAGCGACTGACTGAGTGGCACACTGACTTTCTTTTTCTCCTCTTTTCTTTGCCAAATACAATCTACTATGCTATTCTTACTCTTACACACTTAAATTGCGAATGAATGTTCTCCCGCCGCCACTTTTACATTCTCCTTCTATACTTCTTCTTGCCTTGCCTTTTTTTCTATGTCATATCATACATATATTTATCGAACGATGAGAACGAGTGGCGGACCAAAGTATGAGTAAAGGAACTCTAGAAAATGCCTGGCAAATTTTATATCGCTATTATCCTGTCTCTTCTCATTCTCCTTTCTCCGTTTTATCTTGAACTAGCTCATGTGTCGTCCATTTAAGAACTAAAGCTAGTAAGCACCGACTTCCAGAATGGTTTCAGTTCACCGATGAGAAACTGTAATATACACTCACATAAATATTTATACATAAATAACACTTAGCTTGTACTGCAATATACTTCAATACTAGCTTCCCGAAACTCTTATCAATTTAAATATTTTTAGTATACTATCTATTCTTAGCATAGTAGTTGTAACTTTCTAACTGTATTAAAGGTCTAACTTAAAGTGCAAAACGCATTAAAAATCTTACTTCTGCATCCGCTGAGCAAAACTAGTTTACTTTTACTAATTGATTGAATGCAATAATAAAGTCATAACTTCCATGTACATGCATTCGTGTTATAGTTCTGGACCCAACTCTATATGTATATGTAATGTAGACAGGGATATTGCGTGCTTCAAAACATCAGATTGAATTCTGATACAAAAAGTTGTTGACTTGGAAGAGCACTTTAGTCTTGATGAGGATAATGTGACGAGATGGATGCTGAAGCTAGTAAATATGTGTAAGCACATATTTATAGTCTTTGGAGTGGAGCAATAACCTTTAAAAAAAGAAAACAGGCGAAGGCGTCGAAGACGGAAGGATGTACAAGGATTACAACTGCCATACAGTCTTAATGGAATGTCTGCAAAATTCCAAGGATTTTTGCACGCGCCTTTCAAAAAAGCTCGTAAGATTAAGGACACGATAATATGCTGTCTATACGGTAGATGTATACTAAATTGTGTACTTTCTCAGCCTGTATTGTATATACTTTCTATTGTGTCAGTAACATAATAACAGACATTATGGAGAAAATCTCGTTTTTATCTCGAAGAAAGGAGAAAGCACATACAGCGCTTCTCTTTTCCTCAATAATACCATTGGACAACTACTCTTACTTGACTTTGTGTTTAATATTTACTTTCACAGATACAAAGCCACTGTGGGAGTAGAAGCAGCAGCACTAGCATAACATCAGCCAGAAAATTCTGTTGTGTTTTGCTATCAGGTTCCACTCTCCATGTCACAAAGCCTTTCAGTCATTTCTTTGACATAATAGCATAACATAACACAACATGTTACTATTTCTTCTTTAGGAGAAGAATAATGTGTAGACGAGCAAGCCTGAAAATGGAACATGGTCATGTAGTCAAGTCAAACCGTATCATTGTACCCTTCTTCTTGTTACTACTTGCATATAAGCAGGGAGCGGTAAGTAATGTCATGAATGATATCGCACGATGTCATAAATAAAATGGCACAAAGGTCTTCTCGGAACACTTTTCTTCGCTTCTTGGAGCTTTTACTTGTTCTTCTCCGCCTCCGAAAAAATGTAACTGTTCGTTCATTTTGATGTATCCTTATTGAATAGCATGACATAAATGTTATGAAATTATGAGTATGGACCTGATATGCATGCTACTGCTTAACTGGGCGAATGCCTCTTTGAACGAGAGAGATTTGACTTCAAAGAATGAATGTTAAGAGAGACAGAGTGAGTATGAATGATGAACGCCACCACATTAAATGGAGAAGATTGTTATGTTTTATTATATTAAGAAGGTTCACATTCATCAAAGGAATAAGGAAAATGCTACGAAAATAGGGACAAAACCACCAGAATTTTCAACTCGATACTCTAAAGGAGATGGTGCAAGGTTAATATAATGTATGTATAATTTGCATAAATTCCCTGAGATGGTGGATGTAGTAAGTATAGTATGTATTGTACTTTGTTTAAAGAGCAGAGACGTCATCATCATCACTCCATTCTTTTTAATTCCCACGAGTTAACTATATACACTAAAGAATGTATGCATATCCGTCGCCTACACGCTTTGATAAAATGTGGTAACATGAAATATTGCACAGACTTTGTTTGGTTGACATATATTAACTAACTGAAGGGCTTTTCATATTGTAATAAATTGGAACGCATGCATAATTTAAAGGAGACAACCTTTCATTTTCATTCTGGTGTATTGACTTATTCTTCTTTTCCCATAAAATGGTTCACTGACTTAGTGACTGACTGCGTATCAGAGAAAGAGAATGAGTGACGACTGTGTTGTGCCTAGATCGGAACAGTTGGAATCGTTCTTCCGTGAGCAGGAATTGTGCTTAAATTTGCCTTGCGTATAGCTATACAGATTCTCGACCTTCTTTGAAAATCCAAAGAATAGAGTTCGGTTTAAGTTCCCATCAACTTTCCTTCAACAATAATGCATGCCGATATATAATATTCACGTCAACCCTGCCAGAGAAAACTCAGCACATTGATCCAAAGGAATTTAATGTGCTTCAATGAATAAATGGCTTAAACGGGGGATCCCCTTCTGTTCTTTATTGAAGAAAATCACATTAGCTCCACGTAAGCATAATGATGATAATAGATGCTCACTTCCAACACAAAAATTACATTATATAACAAAAGTTGATATTATATGAACGACACGTAACGCACAAGAAATGGGTAAACATGGATTAAATTTAACACAGACATTCATCAAATCTAAAACCAAATACATCCATAATTTTCACTCAACAAAATACATACATGAGCTGTTGTTTTGAACTCTGAAGAAAAGAGCAGCTTTGCTCTAACTCATGAAATAATCGATTTTGCCTGTCACTCCAAAACGTTCACAGGTTAAATCCTTTAATTTCCCTGGTGTGACTGGAATATTGAATACGAACATGTCCATAAGGCTTAAGTCAGTCAGTATAACTTAAACTCTGCGACTTTTACTGGCACTATTATGAAATTGCATTGCAACGCGTGTCAATCAATTGACAGGTTGTGTGCACCACTGTACACACCTTGTCTTGCAATCTATCTTCAATCTGAAACATAAAGGAACATGTAAATAAACTGACAGCTAGAAATGGAAGGAAATGTTTTTCTTTGACATGAAAATTATTTGCTGGGAATTATACACACTTGCATCTTTTGTATGCATAATTTGGCCAAAAAAGAAATTTAGAAGGAATCAGTGGGTAGTAACATTACTTTATAATGTGAGGTACTCTATCCAAGCCATTTTTGCTATTCAGATTTTATTTTAAAATGCGGTTGAATAGATTATTATTATAATAGCGAAGATTTTTAAACCGTTTGGGAATAACGTTAATGAAAACTTTCATGCCAAATCTGGTGGTCACGATGATGGATATCATGCAGCTTTTCTTGTATGCGAATAAGGAATGATATTGTTGTAATAATAAATTGTTTTGGCAGGGCAATGGCAGAAATGTAGTATTAGAACAGGTGAGAATGTGAGAACAAGTGGAAAATTCTTCAACGCCTGGGCCAGTCAGTCGGATTATTGTTATGAAAAATGTTGATTTAACAAATATATTCATGCATAAGTGAGTGTAGACCGAGGTGGTGGTGGAAGGAGGCATAATGAAAAATGTTCGGTAGGATTAGATCCTTCCTTACATGGGAATCGCAATAATGATCTCTGCCGGATGATCATGTGATGCTAATGCTCCTGTCGCGTTTTTAAGTGTGAGGTAGTTTACAAAATGTCATCCGGAAAATAATACATTTATAATATTCAACACTGAATGAATACCTTGTAAGAGGATTTTCGGAATATAAAATGAGCAAATGCATTAAAATGCGCGGAGATCTGTGTGAGCAACAGTATATAGCTTGTAATACAACGTGGAGCGGAGACATGAATGAATGAAGGGTCAATGAAGAAGAAAAGGACATTTTCTGATGAGAAATGCACGGTCTTATTATGCAATCAATTATCAGCAAGTGAAATATGCACAGCTAAGAAAACTGAAACCTTTCTCTGCTTGAATATTAATAATAAGTTACCTGCGAGTTCGAGTAGAATTTTTTGGGCATACACAACAATACCACACAATACCAGTGTATTATTTGCTCGAAATGTAGATACGAGAAACGCCAAATAAACTACAGCATCCTTTTTGCGGAAATAAACAGAATAGAATGCAATGAAAAGGAACAAGGAGAAATGAATATCCTTGGGTGTATTTTCTGTCATTTTGTTCAATTACATTGTGTCTTGTGTCCTCCATAATAGTGCTTTCAGATTTACATATATACCTAATCGTGTTTATCTCAAATATGTATTACCGAAAATTTTATGCTAAAGTTAAAATGTAATCAGCATGTTAACCATATATGAAAATTCACCGTGCAAATTCTAAGAACAGGAAATGCTGTACGATAAAAATAAAACATCAAATCAACGCATACTAATTAACATGTATAAAAATTTGTATTTTCGCGGAGTAAATTTTCTACAACCTTTTTAGATAGACACAAATCTCAGCAGTGCATGCATTTATCTTCTCCGGTCAATGCCTTCATTAAATTAAATTTAAATTGATTTGTTCTCTAACAATAAGGTAAGCAAATTTATGTCACCTTTACAAAACAAAAATGAATTATTTAATTTTGTTTGCATGTCCTTGTGCTGGGTTTCCTATTTGTGAAAACGATAATTTAAACTTATTTCGATTAAAAGGTCGAGGTCAAATCAATGTCACTAAAGCCTTTTAAACACTAAAGCAAACGTATTTTAAAACAATTTGTGATCTCTTCTTTGTTTATTTTGTTTTATCCTGGTATTTTCATCAAGTACGTATTTTGTTTTAAATGAGTGTTCAAAAGGGTTTTAATTAAAAATATTTTTCAAACGAACGATTAATTTTAATTGAAAGGACGACGGGATCATTTTAAACAAGGAGACTGCAACGAGAAACATAAAATATGATCTAGCATTTTATGCCCGTCTAAAAATCTAATTTCTGTAAATTAGTGTAGGTAGAAGGAAATGTGTATGATGATAAACATGAAAGGAAAAATCAGGGAAAAATACAAAAGAACAAATAACATTTTGCTGATTTTCACAAATGAAGTATACCTATGTAACAGCGCTTTTTCTAGTAAATTTCCAACTCAAAAGCTCTCAATCAATGTCACTAGGAGGATCGAGCTAGCACGTTCATTCCCGCTATTACTTTTTAGTTGTTAACACTGTCATTCAATCACAATCATAAATGAACGAAAAACCAGAGTATTATGTATACTCTTTGCTATCACATAATAAGTGTAACACATCACCCAGGACCAGAACAGAACAAAGCACTGTCATAATGAACTGCTCTAATTGATTTCAGCATTTTTACTCTTTCCATACCTAGCTTGAAATACTGGGACTATGGATTTTATTGTGCTAGCAAAATACATCTACCAAACTAATTTCTCGAGCTAGTTGAAAAAATGGCTAAGACTACAGCAGTGGTCCTAGTAGAGTTGATTTGATTAATTACCCATGTTGAATCTTATAGGTTTTAGCCTGAAGCTATTTTATCAATGCTCGTTGCTTTCTCAACTAACTTCACTCGACTCACAACATCATTGTTCAGTAAGAAAAATGGTGACGGGTGACGTTTGCAATGATACGATATGTCGTGAATGTAAAGTTTCTATTATATTATATTACCCAAGTCCCATTTTAATGTACATTCAGCATCCAATATATAAATTCAAATTGGATGCCCTTTTATTGAGAGTTTTCCCACAAAACTCGTAAAAATTCTAAGATAATAAAGGAAAAGAACAAAAGAGGCATATTTATACGAGACTAAATTTTAAGCTTTTTTTCAACTCCCGTTTCTTCACACCGTGTAGCATGGTATAAATACAACATGTAGTAAAAGTTCATAAGTTATTGAGTTTACGTCGACACTGCGAAAATGGCGTTAATTGAAAATTCAATTTTCAGTTTCGAACGAGAAAATACAATTTAATGGAAGGTAATTAAGTAGGTAAAATATAATTCAATTGAATGCTGAACACAAAAATGTAATGACTAAAGGCAATATTTCAGATGCTACTTTATGTATGTACTTAAAGATTTAAAGTGTGCTTCAAAATAATAGGATGAATTTGCGAACCAATTTACTCTACAGAAGCACAAGAACACAAAATTCATATCGGAAATTCAATCTAAAAATATATTATAATTTCACGTAAAGATAAGCAAGGTTGCCAAAGTCCTGTAATTAAAGTGAATGTAATGAACTATTTTCAATGGATATATGATTTGATTAAATTTTTGTAATACCTCATATATCTTACGTTAGTACGAATTTGTAATAATAAACCATATAATATTACGAGCTGATATCTACGAAAGTGTAAACTTAACTATTCTAGCTCATGTCATATTCAGCACCTTGTTTGAGTGCTAAGTGGAATAGGAATATGGATTTACTTCAGTTCATTACAAGTAATTTCCGTGGAACTATAATCCATTTTTTGGAACCATCATGGAAAAATCATCATTCAGCATAAATCAATGGTGGTGATGTTTCTCTAAAACGGGAAATGATTGGCACAGATCGAGTTTTTTTTTCCTTTCGGGAATGTGCTTGCTAACACGAACATTCATAACATAACCAAGTACAAAATTAAGATTCCTCCGGTGATTTTAATGTGACTACATTGTGCTTGCTATCTGGGTGCTAATACAGTAATCGTATATTTTCATTTAGAAGTCACCCTAAAATTATTCAAACGAACATTTTTATTAGTGGAGTGTATTAAAATGTATGAAAATTAAGCTTGAGTAAGGTTTTCAAGAGCAATATAATGAATCCTGTGGCAAATTTGTTTCGTTTAGAGTACCATTGTAAATTTTCAAGTTTTCCATCATTTCTCACCCTCCTCTCTCAACAATTTCTCATCAGCACAACCTCCCCAGCAAGTTAACAAGATAATGCACCCGCAGGACGCATTTCTAGATCGTACTGGTTTGTTTTGAAAGTTATTTAATCATTTTTCGTAGGTAATCATTCAAATATTGTAAACTTGTTTTAACAACTTCACCATAACAGCCTTTCAGCAAAATGTCATGGTTTAAGTTTGGACTGTTTCGTTTGACGTAAATAAATAGTCTCGTTGTGGGATCAAGATCATGAATAGTCATCGCCATTATTACTCAGCACAGTTAACGTATTCATCTATCTGGATGCTTTCTATGAACACAACTCTGATTTTATATGCGGGTCTGCGGGGTGTAGTATCTCCACTCATTCCATACATGTAATTGATCCCCTTTGACCACCTGATGACGTTGAGTGCAATAACTTTTCCAACTTCACTCATCCTCTTTACAATTGCGTTTCTGTCCTGTCATATCATCAACTCCATCATCAAAGCCCTGCGATTGTCTCTTGTTTACTTTAACTATCTTAACACAATAATAGTTACATGCGTATACAAACACATTTAATCATTATCAAATAAAAAATATTCTGGGGAAGTCATCATCTACGATGCAAATCTTTCATGTAATAACAAGGAAAACCGTTGGCACTGTCATTAATCTATATCTTCCTCTCGGGGGCACCTCCCTTTCACATTTCCTTATATAATAAAATCCTAATTAGAGTTAAGCTAAGCAGACCAAACATCAGCATTTCTTTTTTCTAATCTTATCAAAATCAACTTGATTTTTACAACATCTAGTTTATCTAACTACATCGTGTGCATTTATTATAGACGCAGTCATACATCATTATCCTGTTTGAGGCTGGGGCACGGTCTTTTTTCTTGTCAGCCTCAGTTTATCATTTATTTTTTATAGCCATCACATGCCTTTTAGGCAGCCTTCCTGGACACTTGTGGAGCTTCCGTTGTTCAATTTTTACTGCTACTGCCACTCACTCCGCAATACATAATTAAATCAAGATCGTAACGTTTTTATTAGGAAAAAAATTGAAGCATGACATGATATTGAACAAACCAAAGAAATTTTTTAGGATTACAATGCAACGAACGACGGCCGCTTATTATGTAACACGGTCAAAATGTATTATTTCTTTACGCTTATGTCTAATAATGATATATTTCCAATTTCATTTCAACATTTATTTTTTTCTTTCCTCCCTGTCAATAATAAAATGCTGTTGATTGGCAAAGCAATTATTTCTTTCATTTTGTAAAGCAGTTTGCCAAATATTTTTTTATATCTTCCGTTTTATAATTCCCTTCATCTGCTTTGAAGCAAAGACGAACGTCGCGTTAAACATTAGCTATTGAAGAAACGAATATTACTATTATTACAACTGTGACTGTGTGTGATTTGATTTCTTCCGTATTTTTTAAGTACAGCAATAATAAATAATAGCTCGTAAAATGTTTCTGCTGTTGAGCGGTCGTTTTTGTTCATGTTCATTCACATTCTACTCTTCTTCTCTTTGCTCCTTTTTCATACAATTATATTACTTGGCTGGCGGTAGTGGTAGTGTGGTGATTGTGACTATTTAGGCTTACAGCGTTTCATTCTCCATTCACGGTTATCATTATGCATTTACTTCCAGTTCAAAGCATAAACATCAAAACTCGTTGTGGATGATGATATAATATTATATTATTATGGATCTGCCCCATAAAATGATTTTAAAGCAACAGAGCAGAGCATCATCACAATCATCATCATTTCCATTCTATGTAGTCATCTACACATCACGCAACAATACAACAAGCCAACAACAAAAACTCTTCAGACTGTTCAATGACTCGTAAGCAAGCTTTTTATTACAATACAATCCACTGGCGACTAAAAAGTGTGATGTTCTGTTCAGTCCTCCTTCAATGGTGAAATGACAGACTGCTATAAAGCAAGAAAAAATAAAAATCTCTGGATCCGTAATACAAAGTTGAAGTTGAACTCGAGGAGTTTAGCTGGCCAAACTTTGAAGTTTTTGGATAAAATATCCAGAATCACAAAACAAGTAGTTACGACCCTTTCTCACATAACTACGAATAATGTGTGTTATAGATATTTCATTTATGATTATAATTTTATGTACAGCTCTTTTTGGGCATTTACGATGTTCAAATATAAAACTACAAGGCAAAAACTATTACAATTTATTTAGTTCGGCAACGACGATAATGATGACAATAAACCAGTGGATTTATGCGTTAGTCCATCTCAATTTTTTTGGTAGAATGGTTGGATTTGATTGAGGAAAAAAAGGGATTTTTTAAGCAGAGAAAGGGAAAAGTGTGCAGTGTACCGCACGCGTTTTGTCGGTGTGCTTTTGGGCATTAAACATGCATGCATGTTGTATATGTATTGTACATGTGTGTAATTCTCCGACAACTGGGAGAAGAATGAGTAACGAGGGCTATCAAATGATTTGCTAACGTCAGGATTTAAGAGGCTCTGGAACTGATTGTTAGACAGGGATTGCGGGAGTAAAAACAGAACTCTATCTTCCTTCATCCCGTTGCGTTGCCCCCACACACACTACACTGCTGACTCAAGTGTGCTCAGTTTAATGTGTAATGCGTACAGAAGTGAGACATGGAGTGGAAGTATGCATGTGTATTAATGCACAAGGATTTAGTCCAGTCAAAGAGGGAAATGGTGGTGATCGTGATGATGAGGATGCTGTTGTTGTGTTGACTTTGAGTAGGAAAACTGCTAAAAGTGTGGAGTACAACACAGTACTTGTGAGACTTTGGAATTTCCTCCCCTGTCTGCCGCCTTGAATCGTAAAGCACTGTCAATGCTAATGGTATTCCTGGATATTGAAATCTGTTAACGTTAAGCCTAGTCGGTAAGTGGGAGTGATGGGTGTGTGGAGAGAGTTTTGGCAGTTTGATGTGAGTAAATGTAGTGTGTACTTCAACAAAAAAGTAAACTTATTCACAGAACTTGTATTATTTTCTCCACAATATAATCATCCTTGGTATACACATCATATGTGGCAAGGTCACACATAAATAGTTTGTGAAAGTAGAAAAGTACAGTGTATGTATGTTCATATTTATACAAATGTACCTAAGATGCGTGTATGGAAACAGGGGACAAAGCGTAGACGAAAAAAAAGTGAAAGAGCAAAAAAGCACGGAAAAAAGTCCCTCACTTTTCTGATCACAATCATTTTATCGCTGAGAATCAATCAACGTAATCCTAGGCTTATGCACTTCAGCACAAACACTTCCGATTCCAATTCGTTCTTTTTTGTCTTTCTGAAAATACCAAAACGTAGTTGTTTTTTGGTGGTCCCCTAACAATCAATGTTCTTTATATTCCTTACAGGTTTGCTTTGACATGAGTCAAAACAAATGCATCAGATTAATGCTCCTATTTCATACTAAATATGTTTTTTCCCGAAAATCCCAGCGACTATGAACTTTTATTAAACCACATCAGTAAATTCACACATTGTTAAGCGATCAAACAAGAAAACAAGTTTCAAGATGCCCCAAAACTCAACATATCTGATTCGTATAAATCTCTAAACATTTTGGCAGGTCATTTTCCATCTTGAATTTTATTTTTCACACCTTACAAAGTCATCTTCACATTTTTATAGCACACTAGTGAATACAAGCCACGACTACATATGGTGTCATGCATTTCATTTCAACACGGTGTCATCTCAGAAGCGAAAACGGCAAATCGAATCGCTTTGAAGTAAATGTGATGAAAAATTGGCCATATTACTGTGTACTCAAACTCCTCTATCTAACTTTTTGCTACAAAATTTTATCTCGAAAGATGTAATTTAACTGCCAAGCCCACATTGAGACATATCATCATCATATCAGGATGAAAAATAACGCCATACAAAAAACGAAATAGAGTGCATGCGAAGACCACGTTGTTGCAAAAATGTGATGTATCGTAAACTCTATAAGATAATTGAATGTATGTACAAATAACGCAGTTTTCCATCATCTTGCTAAAAAATGATGAGGCATGCAAAATGATTTTCTGTAGCAAAACATCGCTGTTACAGTAACTGTAACTGCAGGTTGTAAAAGAAATGTTCCGTTCCGTGACTGCAGTCTTGTGTTGTATCGGAAGAAACAGCGTTATAATAAAACTAGTAAGTAAATGTCAAATAGCATACAAATTTTACGGTACATGAACACAACTTTTCTCAATTTCTCATGTGTCAGTAGCTCGTTTTTTCTTCCTCATCATGACATACGAGCCAAAAAAAAATTCAGAACTAAAATGGAAAGCAACGTACGATATGTATACAAGATGAAAGAAGGAATGAGCATTTATTTCCAGCAAAATAATTCGTGAGAAATGTTCCTAAAAAGCTCACAACCCTTTATTTATATGCACATTCAAAATAAGCAAGTATACACTAAAAAAATCAATATATCTCGACACAAGTTATATTTTCCATTCGTTATATCACACAGTTGTAATTTTCTTCCCATTTTAATCCAACTTTGAACTTCAGTCTACAAATAAATTGTTTGCATGGTAGAGTTGCAACATTTCTTGCTACGGTGGATATAATGGATGTTGATGTTGTTAAAATGGATCGGTTACGATGTGGTATTCAAACCAAGCCAATAACATAATTTTCTCTGGTACTGCTGTGAAATGTGCATCTAATGATGTACTAGTAGTGATCATAATAATGATACATGAACACTGATGTCTACTATTTTCTCAAAAAACTGAGCGTCAACCAACACCCATTAAATTGAGATTACTCAATCATCACGAATATTACATTTGGTCGATACGATACGATATACGTACATAAGCATAATGTATAAACATGCCAAAGAAGTCATGAGAATATAAGTTCAAGACACACTTTTATGTGCTATACATTTATTGCTTTCCAACCACTACCAATCATCCATACAAACGACCCGATATCTGATCAGAGGCAAAATGCGTAGATTTCTTTATAAGAAAATATAAAAATACCAATTTCCTATACACAGTTGTCAATATACAGGTTGCACACAAGCATGTGGCAAAAAATAATCAAAGAATCCGGAGCAGGTTTTTTATTTGTATCATTTTTTGCTGATTTTATTTTCCGAACAAACCTGATTTCCTTTCTCTTCCAACAAAAGTTTATTTACTTGGATTGGATTGTTGGATACATGGCGATGCATTTTTTGCAATAGAAAAAAGTAGGCAAGAAGGAACAGCAAGATCTGGCAAATATGTACACGGATCGATTTGCTTGGCGGACCATCGTCGTCTTCGGGAACGCAGTAAATGAGAGTATTTTTTGTGAGAAAAAACACACATTTCAACATGCAACATTTGGAGCAAGTTGTTGTTCTAGCACCCTGCCTGCCTGCCTGTTCGGAGAGAAGTTTTGCTACGGTTATTTTGCGGTTGTCCGTGTTGCTGTGAGTTGTGAACCTCCTGGTGGCAAGGTGGTGCTGTTGCTTTTTGCGTGTCCAAAGAAGAAATTGGTAAAATGCCGAAGCTATTTACAGTAAATAAAAGCGGTACGAAATTTTTCATGTCATGATCAGATCATGACGATGACTCGACAAGGAATGCAATGCTTTGGCACTACTACTGTAATAAATGGTGGAGGTTCAATTCTTTTTTGTTGCATAGCTTAATTTTTTGTGAAACATTCTCCACATATTCTAAACTGTAACAAGAATCCTCGGTAAATATTATATACAAAATACCTAACCCAGCAGCGAAACAGTGATGATAATCATACATAAATGAGCAGACTAGACTAGGTATTAAGTATTAAGGCAGAAAAATAAATTAAAGACACGACACGCTAAAGCAATCTGAAAAGACGAATTAGATTTGATAGGGGTGGTAGTGGTTCGGCTGTGTAGTAGTAGCTTTCCAATACAAACACTTTGTTATCATCATCATATTATCCTCTCATCATCACGCAAGGAGTGACATCAACTAAAAGAGAAGAGTGTTTACACATTCCAGGAGTGCAAAAACGATAGAACCCTTTCAAATGAAGGTTAATACATATTAAAGCATGACATACCACAGTATGCAATATAATATGCTATTTTACTACATTTTGGGATTTTTTGTGTATTTCGCGTTCCTTGTCCTCATGATATATACATTTTTAGTTACGTCTGCTGTTGTTGATGATGATATTGATGATACACACACGTCACGTTAAAAAAAATTTAAACTGTTGGTGGTAAAGCGAACGGTGTGGTGTTCGTGTAACAGGACGTTTGTTCTGCAATGTTGTAATCTTTATAAAATGTTGTTGTTGACAGTTTTAGACATGCTAAAATATGCAACATGCATGCAAGACGAATCAAAATAAGAAAAAGAGACAGGCAGCTACAAATTCTACACACTGTTTCTACTGTCAAGTGAAACTTGCAAGAAATGAGTTCTATCACCGTCGTCAGAAAAGACAGTAGCGTATTTTATTCATCGTACCATCACAGCACACTTTACTTACAAGTACACAACGAACCAGCGAAAACATTTGCATGTGTCTACATTTCATGTTTACATTTTCAGTTTCAGCTTTCACTTATTTTAGTTTCTATCAAGTTATGTTGTTTTATATGTTATTCATTTACCTTGCTTCAAAACTACACATCTCATGTATCTTATATTCCCAAATGACATGATATAGATTTTAAGTAACACACTCCAAGTTTTAAACGTTAATTCGCATGATTATTCCTGCAAGCCGGTGGAATTAAGTATTTAAATGAATTGCAATGACATAATCCTCACAAAACAGATACGAGATGTTGGTAGTGAATCGAAAATAGCATGCTAGTTAAAATAGGAATACAGAAAACTGCTCGTTCTTGTTACTGACAAAATATATGGACGCGTGCAAAATGAGATAAATATTCAATGATGTGTGTGAATGCCTGTCTATTTCTTTAGGTTGCACTTCGTTGATCTTTTTTGTCGTGTTAAAAAGTACACAATCACGTATCATCAGAAACCTATGCGCAATGATGGGCAATGCGTGTACACTACTTTAACTACTTCACTCATCATTTCGAATAGAAATGAAACAATTTACCTGCGCCAACTTCCATGAAAATATATTGACATTTTCAATTAGTGACTTTTCACAGCATAAGATAACATAAGATGTAATAACACCTCTAGTATTTATCTAACATCTGTGGAGATCTCTTTTGCTTTAACATGATAAAGTTGTATATGTACTCCTCAAAAGTTGGACTACTGGCCATTGTGCTCCTGTAGTATTGCCCACCATTGGATTGCAATTCCGTTTCACCAAAAAATGTATTCTTGAAGTGGGTAAACTTGCACTTTTAAAATATTGAGTGCATACACCATAAACGAGAAAGAATAATGTTGATGCCAAGCGCTGCTCTTTTGGGCCTGAATAAATGATGATGAAAAACTTCAACTCTGTTTACCTTACGACTGAAAAATAATCTAATCCAACAGAAATAGAATGGGGTGCAAACGGCAGAGAAATAAAAACGGAAATGGAGAAAATAACACCATGACTGTGACCGTCCATCACACTGCCGACCTCCACCTGAATTCATAAAACCAAATTGTGCAAAAGTGTGAGTGCGAGGATTTTTTACTGTGTCTAGCCTCTTGTTTCTACAATGGCACAGCACCGGAGAGATTTGCACCGTAGAATCCTATAACATCAACATTATTTCCATAAATATAAATGCTGATTATATTATAATGTTGATTGTCCCTAAAATTTACTCTATATACCTAAGCTCATATGCTTTCACTATGTGACTCCCGTAACCGTAAAATGTGTATAGACACATGGGTTTTGCCTTGAATGTTTTCTCCCTCTATTTTTACGGTGTTGTAATATCCTCCGGAAACTTGATTTAAGTAGAAATGTTTACGACTGTTATTATTATTTCATATAGAGAGAAGTGGTAACGGAAGCTGGATGTGATATGATGATGAAACTTATCTCATTTCCCCATTGCAGCTATGCTGATATTGCCTAAGAGTATGTATAATTCATTTAGTGTGGAAGAGACATTTAGTAAACCTCGGAAATAAAATTGTTCAGCATGATGTTGAGCTGCTAGTTGTTAGTGACATTGCCATTTTCACCATTTTCCTACGTACATAACAGACTTTATGGTTTGAGTTGAATCAGCATTCTTACGTTCTTTACTCCAAAACACTGTTTTCATTTCTATTGTGTATATTTTTATTTATGTGTATTCGTTTGCGCGAAAATATGCATTTTAATGTGTGAGTGAGCCTGCTCTCAAGTAACGCAGGGACACACACACACAGGGAGCAACACCCGAGAAGAGTGTAAAAAGTTTTCCCAGTGGTAAAAGGACACCTTATCCTCGTAAATCTCTCAGTGTATCGGACAATATCTGCCGATTCGCTCTAAATACTCACAATTTACGATTATTGCCTTCGCACACCTACACCACCAATTCTAGACTGGGAAGGAGCAACCCAGACGAATAAAACGAAACCAGTAAAAGTGAACAAGGTTATACGCGCTATTGCACGAGCACGTTCTGCATTTTATGTAAAACCATGAAAACTGACGAGAAAATGTGAATATGGCTATGTGGCTCGTGTGTGTGCACTTGATAGTTCCCAGAATCTTCTGAAACCCTACCTCCACCACCGACATCATCTCCACCTCTGTTGCTACAACTGCTGTTTTGTTATGAAATCTAAGCCTTTAACATCATATCCTTCAGTTGAATGCATGCATGCTGCACACATAAATAAATATATGGGAACCCGTACAAAATTATTATTACTATTATTACGATGTGTATACAAAGTTATGACATTTTCCCTTAATATTATCATCTTGTTTACTGCTTTGTTGATATCATTACGCTAGACTCCTACAAACTACTGCACACACACATCACAGCAAAGCACACTAGCTAACACTATTATTATAAAGTTGGCAATCCCTGCAACTGAAAACGAGAAAGACTGTCTGTGTAACAGGGACTGGCTTACAAACAGATACAGCAAGAGTGGAATGAAAGGGAAAACGTGCAAATAAGTAAAAGTGCAGGAATCTTTTTTTAGGCTGTTTTATAGTACACTCTGGTATGATGATGTTGGGTGTTGATGATGATCATTCGGTAAACTACGAAAAAGGTCAGAGACCGACCAAAAGGATGAAAAAAACAACTCAACTCTTTTCTCTTTTACCTTATTCTGCTGGAAGAGATGGTAGTAAACACACAGCCACTACGGCTCGCAGTTCTGTTCGGTTTTTGGTTTTCCAGGAGAGAAAAATATAGAATAAGTTTTGCACATACACTCACCGAAAAAAAACTTTTACTTTTTAACAATTTTACTCCATTCCTCTACTACTCCACTTGTACTTGCACATACGGTACGGTAGTTAATATGTAATGTATTCAAGTAGTTGTACGGTATAGTTTTGTATTCTTTGTGTGGACTGTTTCCTTTTATTATACAAGAGGAATACTTACTTTACAGATACTTTTTGCAAGAAAACGCAAAAAATACTATGCATGTAAAAGACTATTTTTCTTCGAGTACACCAAACGAATCCTTTTTTTCTCTAAGTACAAATACGACACACTGTCAGGGACTCCGATATTTGCTTTCTGTTGATGTCGATGGTATGTAAAGAGGAAACTCCTTTCTCACTAACAAAACTGAAACGAGAGCACATGTAGCATTACTTTGTATTTTATACTTTTCTTTCTTCTTTATTTGTGGAAACAGTAATAAGCAAGAAAGAGTTTAACCAGAGCTGGGAGATTATGTAACTTATGTACGTACGTAAATATGTATCTTTTTACGAGACATCAACAACACAACAACAGGAAACACACAAAAGAAGTAAAAATAGATCACAACAAGCTTGTCATTGTTGCTGGTGACGAGAACATGGACACAGATGAGAATACTTGTACAAATAAGAAAAAAAACTAGAATTTTATATGAGTATGATCGACTTTCCACGAAAAAGGGTTTTCAGACGAGTGGGACGAAAAATTGTGTTGTCGGTTTTGTTGGAGACGCGATAGAAAATAGTAAGTATGTATGTATGTACTAACACAAGATCACTATTGACGATACCTCACAACTGACAACCGAGATAGTGGATGTCAAACATTCAGTTTTCCTGTGTACGATATGATGACGTGTGTGTTTTAGAAACAGGTAAAAGTAGAGCTTTGCTGTTGTTATTTGTACAAAGATTGTGTCATTCCATTGTAATTGTATACCACATTTTTAGAAACTCGGAACTCTTGTTTTCTCTTTGTTGCCTATGTAGTATGGGTTGAGACGAAAGGGACTATGCACCCTCAACTCCCACGCACACTATTTCAATCACAGCAACACTGAGCTGAGCTGACAAAGAGCAAATCAAATAACAAACAACTTTTCTTTGGACCTTCACACGGTAGATTGTAAGTACAATATTCTCAGCCAGATGAACTGGAGTTTTGTGGCGTTTTGTGCTGAAGTTGAATCTGAAAACTTTACAAAATGCTTTTCTGAAACATTATCCTGGAAATTCTGATGAAACGTGCCACAAGCAGACAACTTGCAAAATAAATCCTTATACACTTGGTTGGTAGATTGCGAAAGAAAATGTACGTTTCTTGAATACTACTTACCGAATCAGCAAGTTGCTGAAGAATTATTTGAACAATAATGAGCAAAAATTATAAATGAATGAGATTTTAAGATAACAGGAGACAATGAACGATAGCGAAAAAAAGTTTTTCACATGAGCTATTGTAAAGGAAAGTTTAATTCTGTTGAGTTTTAGTTTTCGGAATAGTGATGATAATGGCCGACAAATCTAATCCAGAATACACAATATATGAAATATGTGCTTTATATTCTGGAGAATCATTCAACTTCAAAAGTTGCTTTACATTTAACTTTCAAGATATTAATCGAATAAAGTTGAGTGAAACACACAAAAGACCGGTTAGTCTTTAATTGCTCTCCTGCTCCTTGGATTTAGATGATGAATACAAATAATAAAAGTTAGTCTGCTTCTTGTGTGAGAAATTTAAACAAATTCACTACAATTTTTTGCTGCTTTCATGAGTTAAATGTCCAGAATACAAAAACATCCACCACCAACTGTCTACTGTCAGAGAATTTTAATTTCTCAGCGTGCACTTGTCAATTACTGATATTTAAGATGTTTTCGAAAAAACTCAAGAAATTCACAATAATAACCACATGAAAAGATTTTTGACAAACTTTTCTTGTTTTTTATTCAAGAATAAAAAATAAATAAACGAGAGTACACACACTTTAAATTTCCAATAAGTTTGATGCTACTGTGTGGTATTAATTTAAGTGTGAGAAATTTTTTTTCCTTCCATATAGTGTTCACGAAACACTTCTCCACAAACGTCAAAATGCACGCATGCACTTGTACACGATTTCCTACACATTCAGTTTTCAATTCAATCGGAAATTTTTTCTAAGTCCGTACACTTGTGAAAAAATGGATGAAACGAGTAGTGTGGAGGTGTTGCCAACACGAGAAGTAGTCACAGACTGAAGACCAAAGTTGATCAGAACTGAGGGTAATCTCAACATTACCCAAGTTTACCAGCAACAACGGAAAGAACATGTAGTATAACGCTGCGGTAAATGTACATAAGCAAGAAGGAAGGGACTCTTTCGTGTGTTTCTCAGTGTTTCATATTTACATCGAGTCGAGAAGACTGAGAGCTCTTGTAGGTTCATCGTTTGCTTGGTTGTGTGAGTTGCTCGCTTTTGTGGTACGCTCTCTCGGCTTTACTCTCTGCTACTACTATACTAACTTAACTGCTATGTCTTTTACAATTGTGTGTAAAACTTACTTTTTTCATTACAACCCGGCTAGGCAGGAGAAGCAAGGTTTGAGCCAAAATAGAAGAGAACGGGTATCGGATATGAAAAGGACATATAAAATCTAAATGTTTAGTTGATTTTTGGACCCAACGCTTTAGCTTCTGTGTTAGTCAGTCAGAGCAAGACTGTCACTCTCTCGATCTTTCACTAACAACAACATTGTCCTCAAGGCAAAAATTTATTTATATGAATGGGTATAGTCTGCCTGCACCAGGAAGAAGCCCAAGCCCTACACCACCACAAGTAGTCCAGTAAGGAATGGTGCGATGCATTATCCAGTAAAAAATATTACAGTTTGTAATTTAAAATGTGGGAATATTTGACAAGCTGTATATACAAGGCACCATATATATATACATGTCATGCCATACCAAAAGACCACCATCCTCATCAGCACCATATCGCCACTAGCTGCTCTAGAGTACTGGAGATTTCTCTTTTCCTTCTTTTGGCAGCAAAAAAGTGAAGTTTTTTTAAAAAGTAAAATGCTACTGCTGCACCACATCTTGAGCATTTGCTACACTACACTGCATGAGGTTAGGTTGTACTGCTATCCTCCGGCAGAATAACCAGTCAACTATACCTACTCTACCTAATATTTTTATTTGTTAGTGGATTTTTTTTCTCACAAGGCAAAGTACCTGTAAACTTCGGCACACAATAACATACACTTACTTGTGTAATATAACAGGCATCTAGTTTTCGGATGCTGATCTACATATTACTATTTACAAGCGTATAAAATATTGTACACAAATAACACATCCGTTTTCCATGTGTAATGTGTACCTTGTTGATATCACCTTTTATTCTCAAACCGGAAAAAGTGGGGTATGATGTTTGTAAAGTTGAGTGGGATTTCAATTTGATCTCTGGGCTTTATTTTGTACTGTGCAAAGTAGAAAGGTGATACATGGTTAAGTTTGGAATGATATTAGGGTGTGCTTTTTTGCATAGGTACATATTATATTTGGAGTATCGATATCATCACTTTTTTTTACTAAAACATACATAACTCTCCTTCTTACTACCTACATACATATAATACATTGTTTGAATGCTAAACTTCCAAGGAAAAATGAACACATATCAAGCTGGAATGTTGTTCAGCCTTTAGCACAAGTTTGTACAATCGTATTTCGATTTCTAAACTTAACCATATTATTCGTGGAACCGTGTAGTAGCAACAGTAGTTGGTAGTTGTAGCTGTGATATATCCTACTTCGGTTATTCTCAGCTAATGTCATATGCAACCCACCCCACTTAAGCTCACAGGAAATAGAAAAAAAGGTACCAGCAGGTAAAAGATCGCAGGCATAACTAGACACTCGAATATTTTCCACTGTTTTTTGTTGCGCGAAATCTGACAGCCCCAATTTTTCTGGGAAGCATTGGAAAAAGTTTTTATCCTACTAAAAGAAGAACTATAATAGTTTTTATATAAAAATTGGTATAGGGCAAAGGACAAAGATACAATACTAGTAAAAAAATATGCGATTTTGTGGCTTGGCCGTGTGGTGAAAAAAACAAAGAT